>VYZT01003623.1:76140-133278 GCA_013400735.1 Pomatostomus ruficeps
TTTCCCCCCCTCTCGTTCCCTCCTCTGCCCTGATGTGGCAGGGGAGGGAACGAGTGAGTGGCTGCCTTGGGTGCCTGGAACTTAGCCAGGGTCAAACCACGACAATCTCTTAGAAGAAGAAAGACAGCTACATTCTGCTTGTGTCCCAGCTGGCAGTTATGAACCATCAATCAGAAGAGGAAGACTTAAATAGAGTCTTATGGCACAGATTGTATTTTCCTCACTCTCAGTAAAATTATTTGAAAGGCTGGAATAAAGCACTGTGCATCCTGGTCCAGGAGATAACCACCTCAAAGTATTCAATACATCCACCATTTTTCTCATAAAGGGATTTATTCTACCAAAAGATTCTTCTCTCAGCTGCCTGCAGGGAGAAGTGAAATGCTGCACTTTCCTCCGCTGGGCTGTCAGGACATGTTATTCTGCTGATCAAGGATCTTCAAGTACCCAACACTAATCAGTCCAAGACAGGCTAATTATAATCCCTGAGGCTGCCACCAGTCTAGGAAAACATTGCTAAAAAAAAAACTATGCGCCTTGCCAAGCTGGCATTTTTCCTAGCTTCAAGTGGTATCAAATTTCACTTTCAGAGAGTATAATTTTCAGGTTGGATATAGCTGCAGGAAATATCATTTCACAGGCTGCAGGTTTGTTGAGGGTCTCTATAACCTCTGCCTTCCCTGTGGTTCTCCCATACCAACGAAAGCTCCTGACAAACAAAAAAATGTTATTTTATCTTTGTACTTTTGCTGAAGTAATGGCTGTCCATAGTCCAGATTTATTAAGGATTAGTTAAAATCATGGAGGGTTACTCAGAATAAAAGGATCCATCAACAATTAACAGTCAGTAAGAACACAGAGAAATGCACAATTCAATTTATAAACCATTCAATGAAGTTCAAGTAAACATGCTGTTGGAGTTCACATATGTCTAACACTAATTTTAGGTGCTGAGTTTAGCAGACTGGCTTCTTTAATTTGCATATTAAATACATCCCTAGATTTAATTTTTAACAATTCAAAAGATGAATATAGGAATCAGAGCTACATGGCAGTAGTATATAGGCCTAAGTAAGACAAAACTGAAGTGGATTCTAAATTATATTGGGAGTCAGGAAACAATAGAGGTTAATTTGAGGGCTACATTTACTCTTTGTCACTCATAAAGAGCCTATCTTTTCATGTTCCTCTTCCCTGAGCTATTGGCACATTAATTGGAAATAAACATCCTTGGCTTACTTGACACAGCTATTCTGGTTTCAAAAATAAATATTTATTAGACTGGAAAGAGCAATATCTCCATGACCCAGGGGACTACCTAATTCAGAGCAGATGTTAGTCCCATGTCTCTTACATCTCATTTTAATGCATATCCATCTGTCCTTAGCTGTTTTGAGTTGTGTGTTCTCTGAAAAAAACCTAGGCAAAAAAGTTTCATGAAGATCAACAACTGGTGTTTCGATGAGTCTGCAATGACTGAGAAGACAGCCTCTTGTAGAATAATTCTTATCAATCTCTAATTTTGGAAAGGAGCCCTTGAAGATCACGCAAAAGCATTGCAGGTCCCCTTTCTTTTACAAAAATCAGTAACTCCTTTTTAAGTAGAATGGCATGCACACATTGCCTCAAGCTTTACAGACCAGGTGGTGCTGCCTCTCTGTCTGTATGGAAATCACTTAGACTCAGCCAGCAGAGATATTTGCCTGATCTTTTCAAACACAATTTTAGAATTGAGCTGATATTTTCAATTAAGCAGGCTCAAGAGCTTGCCCTACACTATTTATAAATGTAATTTTGTGCCACCAAAACCACTGACATTTTCATACATTTTGTAAATGTTCTACTGTACAATCCTTTACCTAAGATCAAAAATCCCCAAAGCTAGTTTCCTTCCTTTAGGTTTTAACATTGTATTTTCCAGCAGCCACATCTCTCTCATTCAGCCATGTTCCCTTGCACCATTCCCTCTGGTATCTGCTGCTGCCTTGCCTATGTGTATATCTACGCGTGTGAAGTTAAATCAGCAGCAGTGTCACCTAGCACACACACACGGTGCTTTGCAAAGGGAATCAATATCATCATGGCCATTCCATAGGTGAGGAACAAGGGGCACAGGTATGGAGGCAGTGTGAAAGGGGCACGTTTAGTATCAGAGCCAGAAGCAGTTTCCACTCTCCCTGATTCAAGTATCTCAGGCCACTGCCTTTCTTGTAGCTTATATCTTCTCTAACCAACTTTTAGTCTGTATCCTCTTAAATTTAATCCCTGGAATTCCTTATACTATTTTCAGTACATTTTTAATGACAAGCACAGGAGGGAGAACGCCTAAGATCTTTACTCAAACAAATACCAACTTAGTACCAGTGTTCTACGGAACTCACCGTTCAGGGCCTCAAGATGCTGACAAACGTTTCTGTATATTGCCTAACAAAAAGAGGAACAACAGAGATCTGAGGGGGATTTACCTCTCTTGATTAAAGTGACTGTACAAGCTACAACAAAGAAAAGGGATCACATAGGTGGGACTAGCAAATGAAACTGAACTTCCAATCCAATTCAAAATGATCTAACAAAGCAGAACAGAATAATTAAGAAATTTTCAGTGTAATTCACAGAAATACAAAATCAATGGTCTCCATTTATTTAAAAGTTTACTTTAAAAAGCTGCTGCACTGCAAACACGTGCAAAGCACTTCGGGGGTTAAAACTTTTTTCTTCTGACAGAGCTAGCAGCATTATTGCTGATACACTGTGTGTTTATACATCATGCACAGAGCATATTTAGATTCCACCTTCTCCAGATACAAGAAAACCCAAAATCCCCTCATTATTTTCGAAGGTTATCTGTGCATAATAACATAAAAAAACTACTTGCTGCTGTTAATGACCTAGTAAAATACTAGGATGAAATTTTGAGAAACAATAAGACTAGATGGCATATTAAGGATCCATAGAATACACCCTGCATATTTTAATAGCTGACCCTTAAAATGGCAACTTACATATCTGCTGTGTCATTGCCTCAGCAACAGACTAGACATGCTGAGGTCTGACAGATAGCAGGCTTTTCTAGCTGAAGCTATGGGTTTTAAGGGGAGGTTTTTTAGCAATCAAAATCTGATTTATTATTCTAACAAAATGTGGTATATTTTAGGAGAGTAGCAGTGCAGCTCAAAGTACAGGAACGACACATACTAGCTCATACAGCCTTGGCCACAGAATTAGCCTCTTCAGCAGGAAAAGCTGTTTCTAAACATGATCTAACACACCTGAAAATTGTAAGCAGCCTGGAGTAGCTTCATGCAACAGCTTTGAAAGATGTCATTTGAAAACAATCTCAACATATCATAGTTGTTCCATCAATAGCACTCAGCTCTGAAGTACAGGTTTTCATGACAAAATCTAAGTGTTGAGAAAAATTTTTCATTCATTTTTTCATTGCCCACTAGTGTTTTGTTTGAGTTTCTTTAAGGCTCATTTTGCAATATCAGCTGAAAAACAACTTTATACATCTCTCAGACTTGACAATATCAGGCCCTTTCTTTTTGGTTTGTCTTCAATGTATGTATTATTTTAGTCTCTCAAATAAAAAACTGTCAAAAACTTATTTTTTATTTACTTTTATTTTTATTTACTCTATTTACTTCTTCCTTTCTGTTGCCAATTAAACACATAAAGGTGGAGCTTTTTATTTCATTTTAATGATTATACTCAAGGTTTTTCTAAAACACTTTGATAAGCAGATACTCCTCTTTTGAAAACTAAAATGTTCCCAAGCTTCTTGTGGGAAGCCTAATTACTTTGCAGCCTAATTTATAGCAGGTAACAACCATTTTTTTGCCTTAAATCCCCTGGAAGTTCATGGAGCTCCACTAAAAGCTCAGCTTTATCCAATACAACCATGACCAATAAAAAACAACCAACCTCAGAAAACAAACAGAGAAGCAGGAAAATACAAAGACAAGCAGATAAAAGATTATGGTTTTCTTAAGTTCTATATGAGCAACAGGAAAAATAGCTTTGTCTTCCAGGTCTGCCAGAGGTTTTCCAGGAAACTTGGGCATGTTACTTATCCCTTATAAGGAAGTATTTAAGAAAAGTGAGAAAAACAATTATTCACCTCAATTTAAGCTGAAAATCAAGGCAAGCTAGTCAGAAAAGATTTGACTGTTTCTCAGGTGTCTGTACAGCCCCTAGCACTATAAGGGTTCTATCCAAGCTTTAGTAGAGACATCTGAACTCTTTTTTTATTTTAAAACATAGTAATAATCTTGACATTCCACAAGTTTTCTGTATCTAACCTTTCATGAACCACTTTTTAGAAACTGTCCAGAAGGAATGCAACATTTTTCCAAGGGATTTAAATAAGAAAAGAATGACAGCTTTGTAGAAGAGAGTAATTACAGGCATGCCATTCAGGAACAGCAAGCTGGAAGGAGCAAGTAAGACACAGAAGAAGTCAACACAGGATGGAATTGAGAGGAGCTGAAAACAACAAATACTAGTCTAAAATAACCAGCAACAAGGAGCTATAGAGATTACATGGGATGCATTTTAAGACTGAAGTAAAGATTCAGCTATAAGCTTTTAGACCAGAGAGAAAAGACTGCAAAAAATCACACAGAAAAAAAAAAAAACCACAAACTTTTATGGATTCGGATACAAGCATTCTTCATTTTATCCACACACCAAGCTGGCAAAAAAATTATATTCATATTTGACAGCACATGAAGCAACTTCCTGTCTGCATCCTAATCCTGAAACTGTGACAACATTGAATTTGCAAGAGAGTCAGTACAGGGCAACTCTTGAGAGAAAAGAAACATATACAACAGTAATAGATATGCAGTAAGACTGAAAGCAGAACTAATTATTGCAGTTGGGTGCTTCCTCAGTTAAATGTGAGGAGTTCTTTTAGTACAACCTCATGCTATCTTTCTAAGTGTGTCAGCTCCCATAAGACACAGTACCATGGAGTCTGAGAAAAGTAGTTTATAGAGCTATTTCCTCACTGAAATCTCTATCACTTGAAAGACTTCTCTGCCAAAGACAGAATGCACATTTCAGCTAAATGCATAGCATGCTTGGGGCCTTTGAGAAAGCAGCTGGACATGGAGTACTGGCAGTGCTGGGGGTCAGTTATTCCTGTGCCCGCTGCCCCGAGGATCAGGTGCTTCCCCTTCTCGGAGCCTTTCCACGGCCTCACCCTACAGAACAGTCTGTCTGCCATAGAGTAAACTGCTCACCCTGGGTGCCCTTAACAGTTCCAGAAGCCACTGGGCTGGCAAAGGTAAGGAAGTGTCAATACAATTCACAGTGCTCATTCTCCACCCTTAACTTTGAGACTGATGCTCTCCTCAGGACACAAAGATTATCCCCCAGGCTGGAGGACACCCCACTTACGTTTACAAGCTATCTCCACTTCCAGGCACCTTAGAAGACATTCTTTGCACAGCTGAGAGAAAGTCCCTCCTTGCCTGGCACCAGGACTGAGCCCTGGACAAGCAGGAGGCAACAGTATTTTGGCCAAGTTTGCCAGGGCAAGCCTGTATCTGACACATGCCATGAGAACTGAGAGCTCACGCAGAGTAGAGAGTATTCCTGGCTTGAAACATCTTGTCTGAAAGTGCCAGACATTGTAAACTACACAGAGCTGAATTTTTTGACCTTGAAGGGATGAAACGCTGAGTCAGCCTTGCTGGGATTCAAAGCACTCAGGAGTCCAGATATTTGAAACCTGTCTTTCATCCACCAAACAGGAAGGGAAGAGATATCTGGATTGTTTTTTAATTTATTCCCTCTCTTTCTCAGAACCAAAGCTTTTTAAAAATAAGAAAACTTTTGCTTCAGGAAAGCACATTTTGATTCTCAAAGGGTGATTTTTGTGATTTTATTATATATAAACATACATATGGCCATACCAAACTAGTTAAAGGATTTATATGACACACTTTTGTAAGTTCTTTTTTTAATGGACATGAAGTGGGGATAGATAACTTTATTTCTAAATCTACAGAAAATATAAGATGTAAAGCTGAATATGAGAAAGATAATACTCCATGTGTCTTTGTAGAAGAGCATCCATCAAACACCGTACATGCCTGCACAGCAAGCAAGGTATAGGTAGCTTTTAGACACTGACAAATGGAAAAGTACTATAGTAATAGCTGGTTAAGGGTAGAAACATGACTCAGGTCTGCCTTGCCCTGTGCCAAAGTCTCCAAAGGCTGAGAAACCCAAAGTGGGAGCTGCCTTTTCAGGAGAATTCTGGATCATGCCAGTGATGTCAGATATGATGCCCATCCATTGTCACTTCCACCCCCTGTATGTCCTGTTCCCTCACTAATCTAGTCTCCTTTTGGCTCTCCATCCAGCTCAGCTTTTCCATTGACTCCCTCCTTTCCTGTGGTGGGAAAGACTTGGCCCAGTCTGGGTGACTCAGTGTAGGGCTAACATATACAACTTCTCTTTTTTTTCTGCAGCCAGAATCTGCTTTAATGAGTGAATGTTTATATCGAAAAGGAAAAGCAAAAGCCATCTTTGTCCCCTCCAGCCCACAGAAATGTTAGTATTCAGACATAAATTAATTGCAAGATGATTTCTCGATGTCATCTTTTCATTCATGTAACATTAATTTTATCCCAGTAACATCAGTATAATATCTCATTACAAAATTTAAAGAAATTTCATTATAAAGTATGGGCGATACTTGCAACATAAAACATAAATATACTATTTCAGCAGAGAAACATGGTATCTTTTAATACACATGATTTTCTTTCTTTTAAAAGCAACTCTGGAACTTCAGACATTCTCCCCCTGCCTGAAGCTAGGAGCACTCAGCAGAGACCAAGATAAAAGTCAAGCCCAAAATTTTGTCCATATTTCTTTCATGACATAGTAGTGACTTTTACAGAAGGGTGCAGGTAGACTAGGACATGGCATGGGAATTTTTTTAATTTCTAATTCCTCAATTATTTTGAAGGAAATATTTCGCCAGCATTTTGGAAATGCCACCAATTCTAATCAATACCTGAGCACTTCTGATAAAGAGAACTCCTTTGACTAGACTCTCAAGGGATGAGTTCCTGAACTCATTCCAGATCTGCCAGAGGTGGGAGGCACAGAACACCCACCCACTGCTCTACTGTGACATGACCTACAAAAGATAAAGTTCAGAGCAGAGGGTTCCTTCAGCTCCTCTTTAGAGAATAAAGAAAATTTCCTTCCATTGAGGGCATGCTCTGATCCCTTCTAGGTAGGCTTTACATTATCATATGGTGAAAAAACCCCTAAAAAGTGTTAAAATTGTACCAACTTCCATTGCTGTGGTCAGTTTTTGACATCAGCTCCTACAGCTGCTTTGGGAAGAACCAAGCTTCTGTTTCTCTCTGCACTGAGTGTTAAGCTATGTAAGAACTACTTCACTGATGATATAATAAAACCCTTCAGAGCAAAGTAAAGATAAAACAGTAACATCCTTTCAGTTCACTAGTACACGCCCATCTCCAGCTCCAGGTCAGTATGATTCTGCATATACAGAAGAACTCTGGCCTTCAGATTAAATGTCCAAATGTAGCTATTTCAGGGAAGAATACATGTATTTACAAAACATATTGCCTTAAGTAATGAATGAGTGAATAAGGCCAGCTGTGGAACAAAGGTGAAAGCAACACAATTTTCACACTGTCAAATGCTGTCTCATTTGTACCAGTTATGAATCTGCCTCAACAACAAGCAAAATTGTATTATATGCTTAGTGTTTCTATGTTTGGTCATGCTCTGACTCTGGCCATCAGGCTTGCTCTTCATAGTAAGACCCTCTTCATCACTCCATACTTTTCCATATCCTCATGTACAGATGTCAGGGCAACCCTTAGGCCCATACAAAAATTCACAGGAAGCATTCTATAATCGAAGCATTCTATAATCAAAGTATTCAGCAGGAGTCAGAATTAGCCAAGATTACCAAGAATCAAGTAGTGTCATCACAGCTTCATTATTAGCAGGTGTTTCCCAGGGCAAACAATGCTGTGAGAAGTGCGAGGAAGAGAGAGTTACAGGAACATTTTTAAAAGTGTTTAAAAAACAGCATGGTTTGTATTAGGGGAAAAAAAATAAAAATCTTCCCTGGAGGCTTCATAGCAGGCCACCCCTCCCTTAACACTATCAAAAGTTGTTCTTTTTCACCCAGTATGTTTCCCCTAAGTTTTAACTTTAATCTGAGAAATTCTAGTTGTAATCAAGTCACTTGAAAAATCTAATAAAATACATTACTATTAGTAATAGTGAAAATAAAAACATATTTCAACCAGACATATCTTACATCCATGTCTTATTCACTGTTCTTTTACGATCCCTAAAGTTGCAAGTTAAAGGCATTGCTCACCAGCTCTCTCCACACCTCTAACTCTGACACTAGGCAGACATCAGCTGTCCCGCCCTACCCCCATCCGCCTGCTAACTCATCCCTTCTGAGTTTGCTGATGGGAACACAGCAAGTGCAGGAGACCACTACTTTCATACTGTAAAATGGATCACAGATAAATAAAACAATATGATTCTAATATTAATTTGCAGTCATTTGCTTTGTGTTTTGCAGTAGGGAAAAAACCCAACACATGTACCCAGACCGTGCTGAAAAAAACATGTCTGATTCTGTACAGACTGTCTAATTAAGATATAAGAGCTCTATTCCAGCTTGTGCCAGACAAGACCATCACACACACACCCCTATGAAGAATAGTCAGATCTCATTATATTTATTACTTTATCAAATATAAGGTACAAACTCCCACAATAAATATAGATATCACTACAAAATCAGTGGTTGTTTTTTTCTTGCTGCACTTTTGAAATATAAACTACACAGGGAGAACAGAGCCAGAGACCACTCCCTAATTCCTAGTGGACATATTGATCAATTAAAATGACGTGTCTGGTCTTTTCTTTCCTCCTAATAGCAAGCAGCTGAAAGACTGAATCTTTCAAACATGCAAAATCAAACAATAATGTTGTTATATACCATCCAACAAGATTAACATGAAGTTAAGCAAAATAATCCTAGCTTCCAAAAGCAAGACCTTAATACAACATAAAAAAATATTAGCTATTGTAAGGAATTACTAAATACTATAGACATGATTTTATCCAGCTTTCTTAATATAAAAGATAGGTGTTTTCTTCCCAAGACAGAGGTGGAAGCCTTTGAAATAGTCCTATTATTTTATTCATGACAAACACCCTCAGCATGTTGAATCTTTGGCTACACCTTTTACTGCAGTTGCAGCAGAAAAAAAAGCTTGTTTTCTTTCCAGTAAAAGGTAGATCTAGAATTCACTAAATTCATATTACATTTTATAAAAGAGTCCAAGAAAGTAAAACAGTAGAAGAGCTAAAAGCTACTGTACTTTCAAAATATTTGATTATTGTTTGACAATTACATCCATGTTTCACTTTTTTAAGAATACCAGTAGAAATAGGACAGTACTGAACCCTATTTAAAATCAATACTGTTCCAGTTGCTAGTTCAGCACCAGTTTGCACAGCATTTTCTGTACTATCATGCTATGGAAGGCCAATGAATGTAAATAGGTGATATTCATGCTATTGAGATAAGATAGGTTAGAAGAGGAGCTAAACATAATCGGAATGCTTAAATAAAGAAACGGGGAAAGGAACAAGCTATGTTTATGGCATTAGAATTGAAAACAGCTCTTCTTTCCATTTAAGCAAACCAGACAGTAGCTACTTTAATTGGATTGTGAAATTTAAATATATTCTCTTCAAATATTCAGGCTATTATCACAAATGCAAAGGCAAGTCTAAACATTCAGACTGAATGAATTTCTGTAGGCCTTTGTCTTAGCCTGTCTGCCTGAAAAATAATATTTAAGCATGCAGCATCTTTCTTCAAAATTATTTTTACAAGGAAAAACCCATACACTTACATTAGGAAAACCTTATAAAACAGGAAAAAATAATGCTGCAATTAAGAACAGCACAATATTTTGTAACTTACCATGTCCTGTTCAAATCATCCTCTTTTGATGTTTACAGCACATCTGTAAGATGCAATACTAGGAGGTGCCTTGTGTGACCTGCTGCATGATGCTGTGACATCAGTTCAGATGATGCAGCTCATTATGGGAAAGACTGCTGTTGCTATGGCAACTGAGATGTGATACGAATCCTTACTGCATTTCCAGGGGAGTCCGAGACAATACGGAAGCCCTTTAAAGAAACAGATAAGATGCAAACAGGCTTTTAAAGTACGATGCCACAGATTTTAGAGTCCATGTTAGCACATACCTGTTATTAAGGAATATTTTAAACTAATTATTCCCACATGGTGACACAGAATTGAGATGTATGAGCTATAAGTTATTTCTATATTTAAATCTTAATATCGTGTGCATCAATTTAAGAACAATTTTTATAAGTCAAGTTTGGTTATCCTGTAAGGGAGCCTTACGTAAAATAAACAGTCAGTAGCATGATTTTAACACTAAGGCTCTAAAGACAGTAGTTATTGAACAGTATTTTAAGAAATATTTATTTTAACACTGCCCCACCCTGCTCCTACATCCAATCTGTCACTTACAAGAAAAATCTTGTTGCTAGGGAAAAACACTTGATACTTCAAAATGAGCAGATTTCACCCTGTTGAATGAATGACAATGAGTTTAAAAAAAAATGGCAGGGGGGTGGCTTTTTATTCAGGAGAGGGTAAAGAAGTTTCTAGCCAACCAAGTAAAAATCTCCTCATCATTTTTCAGCTGTAGGACAAACTGCACTGCCCTCTGCATGCTGAGCAGCCTGGCTTTCATCTGCCCATCAGACAGACAGATAAGTGAAGATTTTGAAAGCTGTGGGCAAGCAGCTGGGCCACACTGCTGCCAGCCTCCAGGTAGAGCAGGAAGGCCGGCAAAGCTGAGAGCCCCTCCCTGTAACCTAAGGGAAGGACTGGGCTTGGAGGCTGAGCTTGTAGACATTACCTTCTGCACCAGGAACCTGCTCACATCCTCTGTTCAGAGCAGGGATGAGAGAAGCAAAGGCTATGTGAACCAGTACTAAAAGGTGCTGCCTGGAAATTAAAATTCACAACTAAAGAACCACCAGCACATTTTTGGCTACTTGCCAGTTCTATCTGGATGAGAAAAGTTTCTGGCTAAAACTGCTTTCCCTAGCCATGAAAATCCCTTTCTACATGGTAGAAAAGAAAGTACACAAAAGGCTGGACCCTATATGCTTGATATGCTGAAGCCCAGAGTAAAACAAAAGCCCAACTTGAATCAAGAATCCCCAATGCCCTGGAGATATTCAGTAATGTCCAACGTGCATGCCACTGTCTAAAACCCTTCATTCCATTAAACTTTAGCCTATAAATGAAAACTTTGATTATTGATTTCAGAAGAAACTATAGAAAATAATTATATTCTCTTAGCCACCACCCACCTTTGAAAGAAAGTAAAAATACTGATACTTTTTGATTAATGGATTAAATACAAAGTCTCTCCATAAATCTAGGAAATGCCATAGACTTTCTAATTAGTGCTGTCTTGACATTCTTTGGTCTCATTTTTGACAGTTTCTCTCTTCTAATATTAATCCTATGTCATTTCAAATGATACAATAAAGCTCTCAAGCTGACTCAGTATCAAATCCAGTCTAGTGATCCGTAAAGAGTTACTCACAGAAAAGCTACAGCTCTAGATTTTTGAATCTTTAAAACTTCCTGAGGTCTCTGAGGATTTAATTCCCAATTTAGCAGAGGACAACACGATTGAAACATGAATTGTGTTGGACTGACATGAAAACAAAGGCATGTCATTGTAAGTTAGCAAAGTTTATGGTGTGCTGAATGCCATTCTGTTCAAATAAAGGGGAAAATATCAGGCTATTTTTCACAAAGACTTCTGCCTACTTACTGCTAACTACAGGCTGTATGAGTTTGTTTATTCACATATGCAAATTATAAGTAAATGAAGACAAAATTATAGTGTTTTTCTTGACTTTTGAACATTTGGTATTTTTCTAAATATCATTCTGTTGTTTGTTTTTCAAAAAAATTATTGCTCATGAGCCAAGGCACATGTCAGATAGGGTGCAAGACAGCTGCAACGGGAATGTCCCAGGCAGAGTGTTTAGTAAGGATTTGTTGCACAGATCTAATGGTATTGTAGTGGCTTTAAATGGAGGACTGCAACCACAAGATGTTGAAAGGAATTTCTACCTTATGAATACAAAAGGTAGCATCCACAAATCTTGTAACCTCTTAATTACATCTGCAGGTCTAGAGGAAGACAGCTGGACCTAGCTGCTTTGGGTCTTTCTTTTTTTATAAGGAAAGAAAATATGAAGCTTTTTTAACTCACCCAACCCAGGACTGACATATCATCTTGAATTTAAGCTTTAAAATTGCTTTTTATTCCTTACAGTTCAGTGGAATAGAAGGTGCAGAGAGAGAGCCCAATCTACCCTATTACCACATAAATACCTTGATCATTTTGAAGTATCACAAGTAGGTTTCCAAGCCTAAAGCACAGGACTTTGACTATAACTTTTTCCTAAAAAAACAGAAATATTTTACCCTATTTTCAATCATTGCAACTCAGGTTAATGATAGGCATAAAGTACTAGTTTTAGATTCCTATTTTAATTACATTCTGCCTCTCCAACGCATGTCATATCTTTGCTTTTCCCCACATTGGGACTCCCACAGTTGTTTTGAAAGGATTGATACTCACCTGAAAAGGAAGAAGTGTTTCATCTACCAACTGCCATTGTTTTCCCTCTTGGTCCTTTTATGTCAACAACTAACATTTGCACAATCCACAAGGCTTTTAGTAAACAAGTCTTTGCCATTCAAGTAGGTATGGCCTTAACTTTAAAAGTTTTATTTACCCTCAGTAAGACCAATAAAAACCCAGAGACTAACCTTGACATGATTTACTTTCCACTTAATTATACTCAAGAGAATGAGTTAGGAGTAAACTCACAAATACAGCTAAAAAAGTAAAATGTTATTGCAGAACTTTACTCTGCATAATTCAGCTCTTTCCTTCTGTGTTGTTTCCTCCTCGAAATGAAGGAAAGCCATTGCTTACTCTTTGCCAGCTACCCTACCCAAACAGCCAAGAGAGAAAGGGGAAGTATGCTGAAGGACCAAAGGAAATGAGAATTGCATTCTGTCAGATAAGCCAGAAACAGGCTTTAAATTAAAAATAAAATGCATAAGAAGCAAAATCACAATTTACTAAATGCTGATGCACATCAGCCATGTATAACGACACAGCAAAGGAAACCTTGATTCACATTCAAGATTTTGTAATCTGCTTCAAGAACCCAGGTCCCAGATTTTGCATGGAGTGCCTTAATTAAACAGCTATATATACCTGGGTTTCTATCCCACTGTTGACTCTGTCAGAAGGAAAGAGTAGGGCATACTCATCAATGGCAACTCTATCCTGTTCCTCTAAATTGAAAGGGATATTAATCAAGGTCTTACTGAGTCTATTGTATTGAATCCGTCAACTGAATGTTGCATTGCAAACATGAGAATTATACAGTCTTCCTTGCCTCAACTCATTAAACATCTATTGTCTACCTATATTAGGTAGGGAATATTTTCCATTATGCCACCAAGGTCACCTGAGCCTCTATTCCTGCTATAAGGGAGACTAAGAATGGGAGCTACTGTTCTGGTGCAAAGTTGCACCTCATATGAAGTAGAAAAAGCAGTAATGCTCCCGCAGCTGCACAACTCAAAGACACTAGTCAGAACCACACATCAGTTTAAGTTTGGAGCCTCTCATTTGTACTAAATCATTATGTAGAGAACTCCCTGGTTACATGATGAACACATTCACATTAGTTACTACAGCCTGAAAGGGTTCTGGGTCACTGTTTTTCTATCTGCATCTGGGTCTCAAGAGATGCATGAGATTAAAAGGCTGAAAGCTCAGTTTCCTAAGTGGAACTGCCTTGCTTCATTTTTTAGAAGACTAATAAATTAGTAACTAGTGGTGCATTTTTCTTCATCTTTCCCTATAACATGAATGCATCTAGTGCTAATATCCAACAATCAGTCTATTCAGAAATAGCTTCACAAATTATTTTTTTAAAATGTCAAGAAGACAAGGACAGTAGTAACTCTACAACCAGAAAAGTCATCCATATTCTACATCCATATGGTGGAATAAAATCTTTCCTGCATAAACTTTATTTAGTCATGACTTGAGGTATTATGTCAGAAAGCAAGGCAATATCCATTCCCAACACACTGAAGGAGTCCAGCAGGGATTTGAGTAATGGGACACTTCTGTCAGTCACTAGTGAGCTGAGATCCTCAGATGGAGAAACACATAAACTCCAGGTGTTTTGGTCTAGCTCTGGACCAAATGCTAAGTTGTTAGAACACTCCAGGGCATACAATATTGTGATGTTAGTGTATTTGTCTTTCTTCAGTCTCATGCTTTCAACCACCCAAGAAGTATATTACTAACACAACAAGAAAATTCCCTAGAAGGTCTTCTGCTTATTAAAATAACATTTTTATGAAAAAAAATTGGCTTGAGATTTTTCACCTTATGTTCTTAAATACAACCTATATGTATTATAAAGCCCACTCACTTCTAATAATAAAACTTAAGTTTTCCCAGATCAAGTTGTAAATCTTGCCTCCAAAATTTCTGTCTACTCCATCCTTTAGTATAACAGGCAGCACCAGAAGTTACAGTCTTAGTTTTGCCTCTGTTGCAGCCATATCTGTTGACTAATATACCTTGCTGTGTGCACCTTTCCATATTTTCTGAATTTGTTTCTCATGTTTCTTCTCCATTTATACCAGTCTTAATCAAAGCTGAGAGTTGATCATTTCATGTCTTGAAAACTGCAAAATCCTTCTCTCCAAACACCAAAGATCAGTTTTATCCTTCTCCATTCAGGATATTACCAATAAGTTCATCTTTCTGGCTCATTTTACAGTGAGCTTTAAATCCCTAAGCATTAAATTAAACATAATTAATTCTATATTTACTTCAAACACTCTGGAAAACTCTGCATAGTTTCATCTTCCTGTTCCTACAGAACTGACTACTTTTTGCTCTGCCAGTAACTTTCCAGCCTATCCCTCCTACAAGCACTTCATTTTCCACTTCCTCCTGCGAACAAGAAAAATGCCCACAAAAAAGAAAATCTTCACATGTTATGCTTGACCAATGTGTTCTGAACATCCTTTTTGCTTCCTCCACCTTAGCCCCCTCCACTCAACCTGTGATACTCCTCCCCACTTGCTTCACATGTTCACTATGTATTACACTTTAGGAACAACAGGCTAATAGCATAAATTTAGTACACACAGAGACTCAAATTCTATAGGAAAAGATGAACAATAATTTTGGCTTCATGCTGCTATTTTCTCTGGAACTGGCTATTTTAAAGTTAGCTGAGCATTCTAGTATTAGGTTAAAACTTTAGTTTAGCTGAAAGATGTCACCTACTGTACATATACCCACAAAGGTTAAACACACCATGGTTCCCCACACTGATTAAATCAGGGATCTGTTTCCAGCATCTGAAGGCAATAGTCACTTAACAAAAACAAACAAACAAACGAAAAATTTGTTCTTGTTTGGATAGAGCCAATGATTTAAGAGTTTCTATTTACAACATAGGTCTTTAATTTTTCATCATTTCTTTTTAAAAAGATAGTTCAACATTCAGTGGAGTCAAAATTAGTACTTAAGCAGAGTGGGATGGCAAAAAAGTCTGGTTATTACTGTAATGGAATACAGAATTATAAGTTAAAAAAAAAAAAAAAAGAAAAAAAGAAAAAATACAGCAGGGAGAACACAGCAAGACATACCAGAAAACTTCTAATCTTCCTAGTCAAGGAACTAGACCCCACCATATAGAAGAAACACTGGCAGAAAACTACTCATTATATTTTAAAGAAGTAAATGTTATATGTGAGTTTGATAGCCCTGAAAAAGTCAACTTAAGAATGGAGCACTGAGGCCACCAGCACAATTACAAGCCCTACTTGGCATATAACCACTTCAAGATAATTAGTTTGTGTGGTAGATGCCTTTATAAGGAGAATAAAAAATTTCACATTCCGATCATTAACCTATTTGCTGAAATTACCCAGATGCTGGGACATACTAAATTATGGAAGGAGGCAAAATATTATCTTAAAAATTTTTTAAAAAAACTGTGGCTTCTCATTTATTTCATCATGGCTGTTGGTATCAAACAACAACCAACATCATTTACTGTCAAGTGAAGAGAGTGCACACTAAGGTGGGTATAGAGAGGCAGTGATACAAATAGTGCCTCAGCTCTGATGGGTAGAGGATATTTGTCCAACACCCAAAAGATAGTTAAAGCCCATTCTGATGTGAGGATGTTTGTAATATAATATTTAGTCTAAAAGTAATTATGTCTGGCTACAGTTAGAGTCCGTACAAATGTTATGGGCTGTAGAGACAAGAAAAGCAGTTGAGCAGATGTAATGTTACCACCCCTCGCATCACATAGATTTAATGTCCCAGTAAATATGGGTGTACTGCAGATCACACTGCTCTCAAAATTAGTTCTTTAGATGGAGATGGCACACTGAGCCCCAAATCTGCCCCTCCCTTGCCTGCCTAAATGAACCCAGTGTACATATTACAAAAACAAAAAAGCCAACAAAAACAAGACAGAAACAGCTTTTCACACCAGGGCCCCTCCCTGCCCCTCCTTCCCCTCAGTTCCCACACCCTTTGTGGTGTCCCAACCAACAGGCGCTAAATCTGGTCACCAAGACAGTACAGGAGACAGGGAGTTTCTTGTAGTTCTTGTTGTTTCAACAGGGCCTCATAATGTAAATTTTCACCCTAGAACATGGGTTGAGTAGACTTCTTGCTAGAGAGTGGCTGCGGGTGCTCTCATAGAATGTGTTTGGTGACCCACAGGAAATGTTCTGGCTGGGCTGTACCTGGTTTTACCAGAATTTCCTTCAAAGTGGTGAAGCTGCTGGGAGTTTGAGAAGAAAAGGCAAAGCTGTGCCAGGGAACAAGGGCTGAACAGCCCTCTGGTTTTTAAGTGTGTTTCCTTTAAACAGGGAGCTGGGCATGTTCACAGGACAATGCAAATCAACTTACGATAAACCTCAGCCACAGAGGGAACATATCTATCCTCTCAGATGGCCAGTCAGCCAATGATTATGTATTTAAACAAACTGAGGGACTTAAATCTAAATGAAACAGGGTTGAAATCTGAAAACCTGGGTGCAGAGTGCCTACTGCCACTTGGGCAGACCCCTCTCCACAGGGCCAGGTGTGCTGGCACTGCTCAGCAGGAACACCTGATCCTACCATGGCATTGTGGCCCCAATAGAACCAGAACACTGAGAAGCCAAATTATCCCCACAATTGACTCAATGAATGCAATGATCCCCCCAGACACAGATGTAATGCCGGGGAAATGTCAAGCCACCCAGGTGTTTTTCAAAAGTCAAACTAAATCCAGATTAGTTGATCCTCCTGCATGAGTTTAAATTACCTTTCTGGTTCAAAACAGGAGCGTGTTTTCAAAACAACTCTCCCAATCATCCGCATTTATTGTATTTCCATTCCAACCACTGAACAGTCTCCAAGGACATTGACGGCATTCCTTTCTCATTAATCTAAACCAGAAGACAAACTCCATGAATGCACTCACTGCACTCCAACTGCTAAGAAGTATTTAATCCTGGGAACTAGACATGGTTTAGTCTGTAGTGGCCCCCTGCAATGTTCTAGTGCAGGCCTCATTTCCCCAGAGCCTGCTGTTTTGTTCCAAAGCTCTTCTCTCACTGAGTGGGCAGGGCTTGCTTGGGACAGCATTGCCACTGAAGCAAGGTTTGGTCACCAGGCTGACCCTCTGGGGTCTCTTCCATGCACCCTCCCTATTAACAGCTCCAGGGACAGCTGGCTATGAACCAGTATTAGCTCTCTGCTTCATTAAAGCAAGTGCATAGCATCAAATTCTGACTTCTCCCTGAAGACAGTCCAGCTGCATTCACACAAAAAAGCATCTGATCTAAAAGTCCTAGTAGAACTCTGCATCATTACCTCTTGCCTTTGCAGTCTTACAGCAAAACTACATATTTTCCCCTCCTCCTTCTCTTTCAGGCTCTCTTTATGCTACAGCCCCTCTCACCACAGCTCTTCTTTGCCTTCACCCTCTTCTAACAAATTACCTGTATCTCTCAACCTCCATGTGCTCTTGGTCTTCAAAATCTCTCAAGACCACAATTCACATATGTTGGTAGAACTTATCAGAGGTTCCTGGCCACAGCCTCCGAAGGCTGCATTCTCACTTGGTCTGCTTGTGCCTCAGCAGTCCTTGCTATATCGGGGCTGATGCTGCCTCATGCCTTTGTAGTCCCTGCAGCCATCCTGTCAGGCCTTTGCCTGCCAGGCAGAGGCATCTGTGCTTTGGATGGGGGACAGAAAAGAGATCTTACTATTGCAAGACTTGTTTTCACAGTTTTCCATTTAAAAAACCCATAAAATGCAGCTGCCCTGATTCAGTTGTTCACTTTCCACCAAAAAATAAAGATAAATTGTAATCCTTCCTTCCTAGTCCCTTAACTTTCAGTGGTGCTGTTCCACACTTTCCCTCATACTAATGAAACTTGTCAGATCATTTCATCAGCCCATTTAACTCGCTAGTTCAGCAGAAAATTATTCCATTTTTGCTAGGTTTGTATCCTGCCAAATTAGTAAAATAAATTAACTGACTGAGGCTGAACAGTTGAGTCTGTGGCACTCCCACCTTTAGGAATAAGTATGCTGATGGATGGTTTCACCTCTCCCTCCAAACTGCATATTTCTCTGGCACATTTTTTCTGGGCTTGGTGAGGCAGGGTTCATACCTCAGAGAGTACTCGATGCCGGCTCAGGGCTGGCGATGACAGAAGACAGCCTGACATTTTCTCCAGTGCAGTTACATAACACTTGTAGGTATTGGTCCTTTTATGTGCTTGTCTCCCCATCACCTGAGAAGCTTATACCTCCTTTTGAACAAACATCATCAGGGTATATATTCCCCTGCCCTCTGCGTCCTTCTTTTCATACTGTGTTTATATTGGATTTGCTTTTTTCATGAGCTTTGTGAAACACTTGCCTACCCTCACTATGGTATACAGAGATTTATTTGTTCAACTCAGACACACCATCTCATTCTCAATGTAAGGTAGGTCAGCTTTATTTAGCATGTTGTTCCTTCATCCTGCTTTATTCTCATTCAGTGGACAGCCATAGGCTATCATTCATTGTGTGAATTCAAGGGGCAGAATGATCAAATTTACTTGTGAAGCTTTCTGTACTTCTTATTGGGTACCCGAAAGCTTCACAAAACCAAATTTCTTCATGCTCACAAAATCCCTATAATGGGAGAAGTTTTAATCCTGCTTTAAGGAAGATAAACAAAGGCACACAAAGATTAAAAGTATGACAAGTATTGTGTGTCTGACCTAAGATTTGACTTTTCAAGAGCACATGGCTTCCCAGAGCATGTTTTCTATTCAAAGCCCAGCTGCTGTTGCTTTCCGTTTCAGCAGTGAGCATTTGGGAAACCAGTTCCTTGGGTTTCAAGTCAGGATCAAGAAAACAAATATTGATATGACAAAAGTTTAGCCTAAATAAACTGATCAACATTCTACAGAAGCTTTGTAGTAGAAGCAGAAACACAGACAAGAACCATTCTGAACTTGATGACCTAATTTATGAGCTTTTTAAAAACATTTCTGTACTTGCTGCATGATTTCAACTTCTGCTACAGAGGAATGATGGATACTACAGAAATCTTCTCCTGTCCTTTCTTGCTTTCACTCATTTATCACAGATCCTTCCCATTCAGACATTTTGAGGGGAGAAAATAACAGATAAGCATTATAATAACAGACCATATTAGAAAGCATTCATGTGAAAGGACTAGTCAAATGTTAATTCTAGTATTGTCTATCTTAGCCAAGGCAAGCAGCCAGATCCTAACAGGGACCTATAAAACAGGGTTTTTGAACAATACATGTAATTTTTTGTGGTTTATCCTACATAAGGTAAATCCTTATCCATACCTCTAATTCACCTAAAAATAAAAGTTCTGTGTTATGTATGATGTAGGTTTAATGCAGGTACATGCATAGGAGCTACAAACCAAGGCCAAAGAGCAGACCCAGCAGACACAGTCTGGCCATCAAGTGAAGCTAAACTTTGATGTTGTGAAATAGGCAGAGAAGTCATTTACAGTGTAAGTGACTTTTCTTGAGTAACCTTTGGATTATCAATACATAATACATCAGAATACATTTTCATATGAAGAATATTAGGTGATAATATATAGAACTACTGGCTGCCAGCAAAGGGAACAATTCATCATTTTTATAATGCATGGTTAGATAATACGTAACTGGCTATCTCAATACCTTGAAAATCACAAACCTATGCAGAGTTTGTGTTTCTACTTAAAGCTTTCAGTTCTGAATATGCATTTACCAGATAAGATAATTATCAGCTTTTGTTTAAAAACAAAATCTGGACCTTACATGACTCCTGGAAATTTCCATTAAACAAATTGGTTTACTGTCTGGTTTAAGTTGCTTAATAGTCGCTGCACAAATTAATCTTCCAGTTAGTAAGAATATATACTTTATTATATCCAGATATAGAAGAATAGAAATCAGTTTTATATGTGGATTTTTACCATGGGAATACTTGAAATGCAAACAAAGCAACAACAACAACAAAAAGCCCAGCCTCAAATTCTCTGCATCTGCCTCTTCACAATAATGATCTAAAAACTAGAAGTGACATTAATGATCTGAAAAACCAGAAGTGACATTTTACTTGTACAGTGTTCCTCCAAAGGCCCGAATTCACTTTAACAACGAAAAACAAATGCCTGTATGCCTCTTCAACAGTCAGCAAATGACCACAGGCTTTAAACCCCATGGAGTGCTTTTGCCTTATGAGTTTAGGGCACATCCCTGCTTCCTGTCCATAGACACAGCTACAGATTTAATCCACTTAGTCAACATTTAACGACTCAGTTAGTGCCACCTTTTGGAACCTGACTTTGAAAGCTTTAGACTGAAACTAAAGCCATTTTTTGTTGACTGACACTTTGCCTGCATGGCTCTCTGCATTCCTCTGCTTTCTCACAAGTATAAATTATTTGCTTCAATTTCAGTTTCTTCATAACACAACACTACCACACCAATCTCTTCTCATTACTATCTCCAAACCAGTTTAAGGCACAAAACTTCCTCATCTTTAAACACCCTCCAGAACAGGTAGCTTACTAGCATTCATTTCTTTGGCAAAGCTCCTCATAAGCTCTGAAGAACTTTTTCACAATTTCAAAGAAATCTCATCTTAAGACTCCCTTATTTTTTTCTAGGCATTTTGAAGGTCATAAGGCAGAGATATCAAGTTACCAGCAGCCCTTCAAGCTGATCAGCACTACAAGTGAAGTTAGAAAAGAACATATTCTTATTAGGCCAACTTCACAAAGCTGGAAAATCAGTCTTTCTTTATAAAGAAGCAAAGAATTTCAAAGATATGCACAAGCTAGAAAACAAAGCTTTCAAAAAAACCCCTTAATATATGAGAGGAAAATGGAGCTGATACTTAAGAGTAGAGAAGGGTGCTGGAGACAAGCAAGACAGTGATTCTCTCTGGTAGGAAAGAGAAAAGTGGATAAATATGATATATGGGACAAGAGGGAATAGCTAGTGTCATGGAATAAAAATAAAACATCAAATTAATATAACTTCAGAGTAACATATGACACCTATTTTAAAAAGACATGGTCAAGAGTTTTTCTGCAACTTATAAAAACTTCATTCTTACAGGAGAAACAGTCCACCATAACTGGATCTATTTCAGAAAGATCTTATAGAGACAGCTTCTTTTAAAAAAGCTATATGAGGAATCTAAGAGCTAAATATTTGCAGGCGGGATAGAGATTGGCTACTTAAAGACACCACTTTATAGGCACAGAAAAAGTACATCATCAATCAAAAATACTATACATGTGGATGTCCAAAAGGTACTCAACAAAGAGTCTCACCATAGGTTCTCAAGAATATTAAACAGCCTGGAAACAAAAAAGAATTCTTAGACAAAATATATGAAAGAGAGGGTAGAAGAATAGAGTTTGTATGGTAGAGAGAGGTCACCAGGGGATTTCTGACAGTGGGTGAGGTGAGGTGGGATCTTGTGCTGGTAATTCAAAGTTATTCAGTCTGGTAAAGACAAGGGCTGCCTCTGAAAAAGCACACAAAGAAGTTACACAAGTAAGTGGGGCAATGCATTAAAATGGCAGATAAATTTCAGTGGACAAAGTAGTACTGTGAAATAAGACAAATTATCCTAATTTTGCAAATTAGTGGTAGGTGCTGAGGTGTTCATTATGAGTCAGGAATGAGATCTTGTAGACTTTATAAATAATTCAATGCAAACCTGAGCTCAGTGCAGTGGAAATAAAACAAACAAGCAAACAAAAATGTAGATCAACCTCTTTCTGAGAGACTAGCACCAGCAAGTACTTACCCTACTCTAATAAGGGTATTGAAACCAAAGTCAATGTCTCCTCTGCTGGAAGGGAGCTCACAGTCCTTCTGTCTCTCCTCCTTGGCATGAAAATTCTGGTCACTTTTCTCCTTTGCTCCACAAGCAGGAAGAACACATGCGATTCATAATTTCCTCCTTCAAGTCTGATCTTTGCTGATTGTTCTGCTTGAAAGTGCTCAAATGCTCTACCAACCACCCGGTTTACCCTGCTGAGGGAATAGCTTTTTTGGCAGTGCACTGAAGATCCTTTGCTGGCTCCCAGCAGCTAGAAATGACTGTCATGTTCTTCAGCAAAATTAAACTTTGAATGTATTTTATACTGTCTATTCAGAAACTCTCCCTATTAGAGAGTTTATTTAAAATTATATGTCAATCATATTGTGCAATTAGGAATAAAAGAATAGTTTGTTTAAATGTCTGTCACCTAACTTTTCCTAAATACTAATTGCTTACTGGTATTATTAAAATTGCAAGAATATTTGACTTCTCAGATATTTGGTGAAATTTTTTTTCAGAAGTCTACATTTTCCAAGGAGTTTTTTCAAATCTCTAATTGAATCAGTAGCAGAATACAGAACTACCAAAATGTTTGCCTCTTGATCTCTTGTCACTTTTGTATCCTGAAAATGTATACAGACACAGAAAAGATGGCAAAGGGAACAAAGATTATTTGTTTCCCTACCTGAAGTCAGTTATTTGTTTGGTGCAGTAAGATTTAAATATGGTCAGTAATAATGCAAAGAACTAACTTCAGCATCCATAAAGCAGCATAATTTAATGAACAATCCTCAAATAAGCTAGACTTTGCCATAAAACCTGGTTTCTCTGGAACGGTCTAGATAGAGGGTTATACACTTATTGTAAAGTGCATGAGAGAAAAATTATTGCAAAATCGAAAGAGAAATCCATAGGTCCCATATCCTAGGTCAATTCATGACAATAATAAGCTTTCAAACTTTCAAAATTTTATTTTCCAGATGTATTTTTGTAAGATATAAAAATAACTGAACATTATCTACTGGGCATTTCAGAAATGCTGAAAGAGAAGAGTCAGTTATTCCAGGAATTCTCCTGTAAATGTTATGTCAGAATTTTGAGAGAGATATCCCAGAAGTAGCTTTTGGCACATCACTGATGTTTTTTCCTGGCTAATTAAGGATAAATGGTCTCTCCCAGTGGGATGAGTGACATGGTATGCTTAACCAGGTCTTGCCAGGAAAATGAAACTACATGCCCATTTCAATACATCATCACTCTCTTCTTGGAAATATGCTTAGTCACCATCCCAATTTGCACAAAAGCAACAGATAAGCTCAGGTGTATGAACACTCTGAACCTGCAGAATGTTCTGGTGCAATGTGGGTTTCCACTGCATCTATCTTTTCTGTAAGTACTCATCTCTGAAAGTAGCAGCACTAATGTTCTTCCTCTGGTTTTTGCCCTCCTTTGTCTTCTTTTATAAAGAAAATACAAATTTTAAAAAATTAAGAAAAAAAAGAAAGAAAAGAAAAACCATAAAAGCAGGTGTGCTTGAGTAATCTTACTGCAAGGCAAGAACAGACATGCATATTACTCCTGCAGAAAACACAACTCACCTGTGGAAGATGAGAACTGAATTCTTCCTTTACACTAGGTCATATCCCTTCAAGAGTTTGCAGCTCATGGCTGCAGAGGATGGATAGATCATAGAAATGATAGTTGGAAGAACTTCTGGAGGTGTTTGGTCCAACCCATGGCTCAAATAATGTTTGGCTGTTGCCAGTACTAGATCAGGTCAGCCACAGCTTTGCCTGCCAAGGCTTGAAACCATCTGAGGATGGAGCTGTCCCAGTCTCTGCATAACCTGCTCCAGCACTTCTCCACCCTCGTAGTGAAGAAGCTGGTTTGTTTGGGGTTTGTTTTGTCTAGATGGGAGTGGAAAGTACAGAAATGACCGAACACCATAAATAAAACCCCACACTAGATATGCTGCATATCCTGATGGTAGTGTCATAGTCTGTCTCTGACTCGATGTGAATGAGGAAAGACCAGTGACAACTTTCAACAGCAGAGAGCATACAAAGTGCCAGTGCCCTGATGGAACAGTGAGAAGCGGCATGGTAGCTCATAGAGGAAGGAAGGAGTGGCATTTCCCTTCTGTCCTTCTTGCAAAGCTGCCCCTGTAAAAACAAAAGAGGACCTTCCCCTTTGTTACACAGCCCTCACCCGTTACTCTTGAAAGCAGCCTGCCTCAGCGAGATAGGGTTAAAAGAGTAGATGACATAGAAAGCATCCTAGTTCTGGACCCTCTGAGCTACAATGGGTCATGCAGGGTTTCGATTAAAATGCCTCAAGAAACTGAAATCAGACTTAGGCTACAGTGGTTTAGCGATAGTGGTCTAGGGTGAGATTAAAACTTATCACGGGCTGAGGACTAGAAGGAGGCAGGGTTTAACAGCATAAATCTTTGGCAGTATTGGAATGCAGTGGGGAAACGTGTATGTCTACATTCATTATTATTTCAAATATTTGTTCACTGCTCTTTTGTTTTCTTTTCTAGATTGAAAACCAGTCTGGAAATTGAGTCTCCCTAGATACTGCTCCCTGAGCCTTAGACACAGGACTGTCAGCCTGATTCATGCTGCCTTCAGCCCTATGAGCATTTCCCAGTTCAAAGAGACCAAACAGCTACATTCTGACAGTTTCAATGGGAGGTGTCAGCCTGTTTCCAGTGCTTTCAAAAGACATTCCATCATTTCATGAATCATATCATTGTGTGGAACCTCTGAGATAATAAGACTACGAACATCATTTCACAACGCCATTTGGCTCAAAGACAGGGAAGCATATGTGCATTCTCTTCCACACAGATTTTGCAGGGAAAATCCTGCTGGCTGCGAGACTTTTCATAGCTTCATTTGCAAAAGGCTGGACGTTACTAACACGGGACAAGATGGAACTGGTCAGCCACAGATTGCACATCTCAACACAGCTTAGCTCTGCTTTAACCTTTTGCACAGAACAGTGAGAGAGAGTCACCATGGGATGTGAAACCTGCTAAAGCTTACTAAGGGCATTAGATTGAAATAATTGCAATAAATCCATCTCAGTTCAATTGAAATTTTTTCTTCTTGTTGAATTTTTTTGAATTTTTTTCCTCTTGCTACCAAATTGAATGGATCTGTGGGACTCTCTGAGTGTAGATCTTAGCCTACACAGAGAGGATAACTCATCTACAGCTTACCACGATGCAACAGAACCTGACAGTCATTGAGATGAAATTGATCTGCAACTGAAAACTTAAATTGTCAACTCCTACACTGCAGGTCGACTTGACTATTTAGAAACCTAAACAACACTGAAAATTCTTTATACTTGAGCTTTTATTTTGGAAAAGAAGTTAAAACCTAGCAGAGGTCCTGCCAAAATTTTGACCCATAATTTCAACCACCACTTTATCTGACTCTTCAGAATAGCATTTCTAAGTTGTACTATGAAACAGCTCTTATATATATACTTTTATATATATATATATAGTATACATACATATATACACTATATATATATATAAAAAAGTATATGTGTATATCTATGTCTCAAAAGAGTTTATTCAGTAATAATAATTCAGTGACTTCATTTAATTCAGTCACTGCCCTCCAGGCTCAATCACACTGATGTTTGACCTCTTCACATATGAGGAAAACAATAAACCCTAAACCTGCAGTATATGCTTTCGAGGAAGAATGTCTTGGCCTCTGAAAATAAAAAAGAGAAGAATGAAGGTGACTGAAGAGATGAAAACATTTTTCTACCTTGCCTAGATTGTTCTACATAAGGTGTATATTAAAATTTTCAGATCATATGTCATATGAGGGCAATAAATTACTTTAATTGGCTTGAGTGTCAATTTTGAATTAATGGAATTCTTTATTTGTAGGTGTTTAAGTGTAACATAGAATTTATTTTTAACATTAAAAGGCCATGTATTCTAATTAATTCTTTAAATTAAAAGATAGTAAAAACTTTTTAGCAGGAGTAAACAGAAAAAATAATTAATAAATCCCCTTTTGTGAATTTGCTAAGTATTTCTAAGTATTAGTCTGAGCTCTGCACAGTACTAAATTAAGATTCAACTTTGTTGACTCAGAAGATGCCTAGACCCCATTTTCTTCAGTGATAACCTGCATTTATTTACACAGACAAAACAAAATTTCTCTTCTGGTGGCACAGGCACTGAGGGAGAGGTTGCTACCTCTGAATACAGTAAGATGCAGCTTGGTAACCAACTTTATTTCTATTCTCTGATATTCTTATGTTCACAACCTGGTTTTAAATACTATGATAAAAAACAAGAAAAAGCTAGGGACTGTTCTTTGCTACATCTGACAGTGAAATGTAAGAAGAAAGCCAAGTGAACTGAAAGAACTGCCAAACTGAAAATGTGCTCCCCAAAAGCATTCCACAAAATGTTGGTCACTTGCTACAGATCCTGGAGGGAATTACGGTAGATTTCTGCCATCCAGAGCAATGAGGAGTCAGGGCATTGGCACAGTGGAAAAGACATTTTTATAGGGACTGGAATTACATAGCTAATCAAAACCAAGATACAGATATTTCTACCACCAATACCTATGTTCTATCATTTGTTCTTACTAGGAAAAAAAATTAAAATAAAATATAAACTAATGCATGAGCCCTTTCTCTGCAGAGCTGTAGAAGTAAAGAACAGCAAACCAGCAAAATATAAATTTCTATTGTCCTTATGAAAGGGTAATGTTGTTGTTGAAAAATATAATTAATAATAAAAATATAAATAAATAATAATAAAATAATTTAGAAACTGTAAGAATTTACAATCTAGATATATAAACATATAAATGCTATTACATTGATATAGTTTTTTGTTTTAATCCATAGATGTATTCATATGGAAGACTATGAATGTTTACAGAAATTGATTGGAAGAAATCTGAATTTATTTGGGGGTTTTGATGTACACTATCTTCATGACCTTGGGAAGCTTCAGAGGCATATGTATTCTTGTGCACATGATGAACCTACTCATGCCAGTAGCCCCTTCATTTCATATAAGTTAAAGTATTCACAAACTTTATCGATCAGCAGCACCTATCGCACATTCCATAAGATGCAGAACAATAAGTAATGAGCTAATGATACTTTTCTCTTTATTTATCTCCACTGCCCCACCCTTTGTCTTGATCAAATCAGAAAATGTCTGGATGACCTTTCACAGAATCATCATAGAAGCGCTTCAGTTGGAAGGGTTCTTAAGGATCATCTTGTTCCAGTCCCCCCACTTTGGGCAGGGACCCACCCACTAGACCAGGTTACTCAGGGCCCCATCCAGCCTGGCCTTGAACACTGCCAGGAGTGGGGCATCCACAATTTGTCTAGGCAACCTGTGCCTGTGTCTCATTACCCTCTGGGTAGTATATGTGTGTAGAGTACCTAGCACAAAAAGAACCCAAATTTGGCTGGCATATATCATTCTAACAGTAGCTGATAAAAATCTTCTCTTCGAATAGTTCACCTTTGTAAAATTCTCTAAAATCACAGGGGCTTTTTATCTAGCTTAAAGCATTCACATAATCATTGATCATGCGAAATGGAACTGGAATTGAACAAAACGAATCTTTTCCATTCCTTTGAAGTCCCAAAACATGGAACAGGAAAAGCTGGATTTTCTGTCCTTTACACAGTAGAGAAGAAAAAGAAGAAGGAAATTTGACAGTCAATCAAGTTGTCGCATTTCTGCAATATGACTGACTGTCAAATGCCAGGAATCTTTAAAGAAGATTTTACCTCCTGGTTCATTGAAGATCTATAATTCATGGAGCTGCAGCATTCTGAACTTTCTACACGCAGCATATAGCACAGAGGTTTTGCATATATGCAATAGAGGGTTAAATATAGTCACTTAACCAATTCTGACATGTTTGGGTGAAACAAATCATGCTTCCAGGTAAGATTCTTCTTTGAATAACTTGGCTACCCTTGGCAAAAGGTTCCACATTTGGCAACAGCATAATTTCAGTGTCTATATACAGGCTGGATGCTGGGGGCTCAGCCAGGAAATAGAAGATGGAAATGATTACCATCTGGTGTCACTAACATTCACCATAGCCACTGAACAGAGGCTGGTGCATCTCTTAGGATAATTACATATGCTATGAACTGAATTAAAGAATAGCCATGGTAACCCTTGTAAAAGAAGCTATGAAGTTGCAGGCCCTATCAACCTATATTGCTAAAAATGGATGAGCTGGAGAGGCCAGAAGGACTGCTGGCATGAAGGTATGGATAGGAAACACAGAAAACCAAGCACAGAAAACCTGTGGCAATAGTTTGGTATAGTTGCAAGAGGTCTAGGTTTCAGCAGCCTGGGGTGATCTCAGCACTTTGTTTTAACAAATTCAAAACACTTTAAGAGAGGGCAATGATTTCTGTTCTGCTACAGCAGCTCCTGGACCCATTTATGAAAAACATGGATTTTAATATTCATGTCTTCTTTTCCATTTCATCTCAACCGTTTAGTGATTCTTCCCCACAAGGTGGCAGAAAGACCACACAGTTGACCAATAACGGTTATAACCAACCTCTGCCTTGCCACAACATTACCACCTTAAAAGTCTTAGCACACAAGCAAAATAAATCCTTAAAGAATTAACTCCATGGTAATTGGAACAGTGCAACGTATCCATCTGATATAACAAAGGTTTAAGGAAGAAGACCACAAACAGAGGAGATTAAACTGCTTAGTCATCATGACCTACTCAAACATTATTATGCAAATGGAGGTTTTGCACAAATGCCGACTAGTGATACCTTGGTCATCTGAATGGAAACGGATACGAAAGCAATTTGGATAAGAAAAAGGATCCTATTTTAACACAAATTAACCCAGCCTGGAGAGCAATAACCTCCTGTTGGATGAGCTTTCAAATCATAAAGATTCACTAAAAGAAACTCAGGATCGGGCTTTTAGAACATAACTTTCACGAGGGTTAATGAGGGCACATGCCCTGCGGAGAACGCCCCAGCCTCAGATCACGCAGGGCTGTGCATCTGGCCGTGGAATGGGGCAGCAATCGGCTCTGGAGCACAGGGCTTTCCTGAGCGGGGTCACTGGGAGCGGTGGGAGGCAGGCAGGGCGAAGGTTCCCTGGACAGCTGGTCATGAGAGCCTTCCAGCAGGACTCGAGATCCAGGATCCAGGGCAGGGGCAGGAGCAAGGCATGCCCTCAGCGTGAAGCAGGCTCGGGGTTATGGTAACAGGCTCTGTAGCCTGGAGCTACTCGTGAGCTCCGCTCCATGCCTGTCGGGCTGGGGTGCCCTCCTGCACCACAGAGGGGATGGACGAGCCTGGGGCTGAGCCTGAAGCCCTGCTGCCTGACCAGGGCCCCGCCGAGTGTCACAGGCCCCCTCCTTACAAAAAAAGGTGTGAGGGACTTCCCTAAGCTAGTGATTACATCTGTGTTCCTCTCCTGGGTTCACCTATGCTGGCTGATCACAGTGATGCACAAAGGAAGCAACTCTTGCCCAACACGGTATTTCTCAACCTCTCCCCTTACAGTATCTCTCTTAGCATCTGCCTGACACTGGTTTGGTGTTTTTATCAGCAGTCAAAAAGACACACTGCATGTACATTAAAATCCCTTTCTACATTTGTACCAGATCCTCCAGTTTGTCCTACACTTCCAATCAATAAATTGCAGTTTCCCTCCTTGAGGATCAGCATTAGGAATAATCATCACAAGCTCTGGAAAGGGTTCCAGTCCTGGCATACCATATGAGTAGCTGGCCTTTTAAGAGGCTTAAAAACAACAATTTAGGAAATATCTTGCAGTATAACTGACTGCTGTAGTTATTTCAGAATAAAATAAGAAGCAAAAGATAACCTGAAGTCAGGGTAAAAGCCAGTTAAAGTGAGCCAAAGAATCAAAGCCAAGTATATAGCAGCAATGGCAGTAAACAGTCATGTGCCAAAAAGGCTGGACATTACCTTGTCTCGATAACAAACATCTTCTTCAACTTGTGAAAATGCCTATGTTTTTGTAGAAAAAATATTCTGAAGTCTGTTCAAGCCAGAAAATCAAATTAAGAAAGCATTTCAAAATCAGCTTAAAGTGATTAGAATTTTTGTGAAGTGTAGAAAAAGGGATTTTTAAATCACTTTTGCTTGCCAGGAAGAAAGAACATCATTTGACTATGTTGCCCACACACAAACAGAACAGCTACAGGAAGACAGGCTGTGCTATGCAACAGCTTCAATGTCTACCATGGTGCCAGAGTGGCTGCAGCCTCAGCAGGGTCACCCCTCCCTCCTGCTCCAGGCCTAGAGGTCAAGAAAATAGGTTTGTAAGAATTTAGTTGGCCATTTTTGTGCCTTTCCCTCTCTTCTACAACCACATGAGCCAGACCCAAGTTAGAAAAGTTAATTCACTGAAATATATTAACATGTTTGGGGTGCCACAAGAAAACTTCGTTGTACCTTTTACTGGTTCTTGGATTTTCAGTTTAAATCAGTCAGAGTCTCCAAGGCAATTTAGTGGAGTTTAAGAATAGCTTCTGCTTATACCAGTGGGACTGTTCATCCACAGAGACATTGCCCTAAATCTAAGAAAAGCCAGGGCATGTAACAAGATTCTCCTCACAAAGAAAAAAACACATTTCAAGTGCTTCTATTTCATGTATGAAAAAGATTAAAACTACGATAATCTTATTCATGACCTAAGCTGGAAAAATTTTTATCTTACAGCTGAAATTCAGGAGACGGGGATTTGTCATCATGATGGTTTACAGATCTCCACATAGCCTCAGGTGAGCTGCATTCCTACTCTCACCTGAGAAGTGATGGAGGCAGTGTGTCACATTTGCTTCATGTGGGCCTTTCTGATCTACTTAAATTGTCTCCTTTTTAGGACAGAAGCAGATGCTGAGGGTTTGCCTTTACTTAATAGAAGAAGACTCACAAGATAAACACCAATAAAATGCCCTGCACTAAATTAAAATTCTTGCATTAAACTACTTATGGAACCACAGAAGAGAGAGGAAATGAAAGAATGGCAGGCCTTGCACTGTTGAGTGAGGGAGCTCCTTCTCTTGCCTTGATCACTGGGAAGGTTTGTATCTGAAGGAAGTGTATCAGAGTAGGCCAAATGCACTTTTTCCATGAAGATGCCATCTCCAGGGTATGCTGGATCTGTATTTTCAGGTCAAGCCATGCAGGGTTGATTCTGATCTCCCTAGACCATAGTGCAAATTGTCCCCTTGATGAGCATCCCCATGCTATACCAGGTGCATGCTTATTTTGCCTGGCAGCCTTTAGGCTTTCACCTTGCCAGAACAAGGGACATGCAGAAATGAAGGAAATGAAGCAGCACACTGGCTTTTATGTCCTTTTGCTGAGATCCTACAGTCTTCCTAAGCTGTCTGATTTCAGTGCTAAGTACTTGAGTTACTCATTAAGAACAGTCTGCTCCTCCCCGAGAAGAATGAGCCAGAGGAAACCCTGCAAATGGCTTCCAGTTTTCAGCAGGAGGGGTTCACTGTATAAAGGATAATCTACTTTGCAAAGCTATTTGTTGTAGTTAATGGATATCAGGGTACAACCAAATGGGCTCAGGTAAAACAAAGATAAGTTACAGGAGCACCACACATAAGGAAGGCACTTTATTGCCAAGTCAAAACACCACTGGTCTCATACAGCCATTATGAGCTGATCATGTTCACGCAGCCACAGCTGCTTTGCCCCCTCTCTGCAAAACTGAGAACAGGTTCATGCACTTTGTATCTCTAACCCAGTGGCAATGATTTAGTATCACACCTAGATAAATAGTATGAAGTCCTAAAAACAGTGCAGTCAAAAACCTCTCTTGCAGCTGTTTGTTTTCATGGCATGTTCACAGATGATTTATCTCAGATTAACCTGTTTAATTAACTAAATGTGGCATAAACAACATGGCTATGTCTTTCTTACTCCAAGAAACCTTATCTGAAGAGCAATCAAGTTTGTAATTCTTTAAAAGAAAGTCAGAACCCTACCATAAAATGTAACAAATCTGATCAATCATCTAAAAATATGAAAGCATTTATAACACTGTATATTCATTTGCTGGGAATATTAAATGAAAAAGGAAGAATTTAACACAACCAAGAATTTGGCAGATTCTATAAAAATCACACAAGAAGAAAATTTGCTCAATGTCAAATCCTTAGTCAGTTAAGCTCTAATTGCACTGTAGTTTAAGATGGAAATGACTTACAGAGCTCATCAAATTTATGTGACTGCAAGGACTGTCAGAGAAGATGTATCAGATAGTAAGCTGAGGATATATTTGTTCTTAGTAAAAAGGCCAAGAAAAAAATCTATCTTCTTCCTACATCCATCAGCTGAGGCGAGAACACATAACTGGTTACAGAAGATAAGCCAATAACTAATTCAGTCATGTGGAAAGAGCTGCCATGAAATCCCTCCTACCACCCACAACATTTTTCCACCCACATTGTTTGTGCTGCTGCACAATCCCCACCTAAACTTTTAGAAACTGAAATTCATCTCTTGGCAATCCTAAGGCTTTGTTATTTCAACCCACGATCCTTTGCTTCGTTGGCGGCATAATATGTTAATGACAATGAAATCCCTACAAGCCTGATCCAAGACCTTCAGATGTCCACAGCAGCAGTCACTTGAAAGGGAATCTATCCTTATTAGAGGAGAGAGGATTTTCAATCAATAACTGTCAGCTGTACATTTTCTTAAACATGCTGTCAATGCGATTTCTCTCCTTCCTTACACCAGCCAAACGCTTTTCATACTCACAAATGTGAGAGCCATTTAGTCACTCCATGCATCTGTTTGAATTTCAGTTTCTTCAGTGAGAATGTCAACAAGGAGGCCAATGCTGACTGTGATTTCTGTGTTATCTGTATACACATCTAGTAGTGACTGTATTGAGACCACAAACTCATTTCACATTCTGTAGGTCACTGAACAGCTGCTGGTAATGATTTTTGCTCACTAATGACCTAGGTTATATTTGAATCAGTGCCCTAGAGGTGAAAAACTCTGTATTCCATTACTGATCCTCTGAGTCATAAAATCCCTTGATAATTTTTTTTGTAACTGGCTTTTGCAGTATTGTTATTTATTAACTTATAAAAATTCCATGTTCATCAAGCGTCAGGAAAATGCATAATAAAAAGCAGTACATATAAGAGATGGAAGTATTTGCATTAAATGATCCTCAAAATGGGGCAATACAATGGAATCAACACCATATAACAGTCAAATGGGTTGGAAGTAAGAGGCTTGTGACCCACTGAAAGGAAATACTTTGTCAGGAGAATAGAATTGCATAACCAAATATATGAGTAATACGTTATTTCTGGCATAGTAAAAAAAGCTATAGTAAATGAATTATAACTTTGGCTTTTAACCCCATCCTTAGGTAATACTCCAACATATATCACTTGGATATTTCAGTTAACATGGCCACTTCCTTGTGAGTCCCTTCCAGCTCAGCATTTTCTGTGATTCTGTAAAGTACACTTCTTCTAGCAACATATTATACATATCATTTGCCACATTATGACCTCCCCTGTGTTGCATACACAATTCTCCTGCTGCCAGTGTGGGATTAATGAAGAGAAACACCAGAACTCTTAGGAGAAAAAAAATGTACTGTGAATCTTAAAAACCACAGGTTTGTGTAGGAAATGTAGAAAGCCGTTAAAAAGACAGAGATAAGTGCACGGTGTGCCAGTGCTGTTCAAATACTGGACTCTTCCTACCTGCTGTGCTTGGCTTCAAAATTCACTACTGCCACATAAAAAAAAAAAAAGGTCTGTTTGCTTTTTCATCGCTGTACCACATGGCTTTCACTTTCATCAAAACACAGCAAAAGTGTCACAGAGGAATCATTCCCTCGGCTGCCTTAGTGCTGCTGATCTTTGACCTCTGAGGGAAATGGATTCCAGGCAGACTTCTGCCTAACAAGTGAACCATGTAAAATCTTGATGAGGTGTGTGTTTTGTTTTGTTTTGTTTTGTTTGATAAACAAGCCCTAAAAATCGAGAGAAAGCTTTGTCTCACAAAAAAAAGCCCACTATTTTATCCATGGTTTCCCTTTGCAAATTTACTGACCTAGAACAGTAAACGCTGCCGTCTACATAGGTAAAAAGCACATTAGTACATCAAAGTGGCATTTTAGAAAGACACAAAGGGCAAGAGCTGCACGTGCAGACCTTGTGGCAAAAGAGGAAAGCTTAGAGCCATGACGTCATAAATCTCAGCAACTCCTGCAATGCACTGAGCACGCACACACAGCATAATGATTCTGCTCCCTGGAGGAAAAAGCTTAGGAGCAGGAGGAAAGAAAAGATTATTTTTAGCTAAGGGAACCCTTTGTCTTACAGCATTAAAAATCCTTGAGTTGGCTTCTCACAATAGAAGCCTTGTACAGTGCTCTAGTTTAAACTCACGGAGTGCTACAAAATATAACAGAGTAATGTGCCACCTTCTAAACATTCTATTTGCTTTTACTTTATGCCTTTTTGTTTCTGATTACAATTTTGCATATATCAAAGCTTCAGATTTTAGCCAGGAAATTCAAAGCTCTTGTTCTTATTCATTACCAAGTTACACGTTTTCATAAGTAAAACAGATCTAAGTAATAGAAGCAAAAAGCAACATTTATTAGACTGGCGAGTTTAAAGTCTAATACCTAAAACTAAACTGAAGGTCCATTCCCATTTGAACATTTTATCTAGTGAGACACAGATCTCCCTCTTCCTCTAATGCCAAAGAAATTTGATTCTACATCCATTAATAATCCCAGATGTCAGCCACAGACAACATTTTCATCAATCATTGCATTAAAGCACTGACCAAAAATACACCTATAACAGAAGAAAACACACTTTCCACTACCTTAATGCTTTTAATGTGTTTTCAAGATTTTAAGCTGTTTTGCTGAAGGCTACTGTTAGTTACATGAAGAGACAACTGCATATACGTCTCAGCTGCAAAAAATCTGATTTTGTTTAGCAAAGAAAAAAGAAACCTTATAACCTATTTTAGCTGCATCTTAGATACTCCCAAGTACCATACTACATTTTGTGGTACACCTGGCTGTTTGCTAGGGCTAATTTGGACCAACTTTGACCTGGCCTCTAGTACATGCAGAAGAGCTGTGACTGCCTAGTTTGCTCCATGGGGCAGGGGTGGCCTGGCATAGCTCTCTTAAATGGTATAACAGGGGTATGTCTACCACACACAAATCAAACCTGAGGTTAGCTACCCAAGCTGCCTCTGAAAACATTAATTCAAGTACCAGAAACAAGACAGACAGTGCAGCATTAGTCTGACTAATAAGCAGGGATAATAAGTCTATATAGAAGCTTGTACTAACGCATTTCAAAGAAAATGGGCTAAATCTAATTACCTAACATTTTTTTCTGGTTAAGAGCACATGGACAAAGTGTTACTATGAATTTCCTGGTCCACAGTAATTGTCCACACACTTAACCTTTCAGTACAAACCATAACAGTTTCATTCCACAACCATAGCCCTAGAACAGCCTCCTGACTACTTGTTTGAAAAGTTATGCTGAAGACAGAAGGAAGACATAAAACTACACAGGTGATCCTTTACATTAGAACACAGCTGGTGAACAGAAAAAAACTCACATGCTACTACCATCACATCACTACTGACTTCTGCTTAGGGTAACCTTTTAAAAATATTGGTACAGGGTAATGGAGATGGCAATCAGAGTAACTCTGGCAGGGAAAGAGGAGAAAAGTATTACCCACCCTTCCTTTATCAAAAATCCCACACTTTGCCACCCCACATCACTGGACAACTCTTGGAAATCAAACGTCTTCTGTGAATGAAAGACACAGATCATGACAGATTAATCATGTACCTGCCACATGGAAACGACAGCATTGCAGGACTTGCCTCTTTGACAGCAGCAAGTCTGCTCCATAAAATTCAGCCTCTGTCCCCTCTTCTACAGGTATTGTTGTTCCAGACAAACAAATCGAACTGTTCACAGCTGGGAATGTTTTTAAGACTATTAGAACGTGGCACATTGCTCCAAATGGAGAAGAAATTGAAATAATGCATAACCATTCAAAGACTTGCCTTTCAGAAAAGTGTTTCAGAACATGTAAAGCTGCCATTTTTATAAGGAAATTTGTTCATTGCTACTTCAGGAAACAGGAAGATCCTTATACACACTATACCTATCCTTTCCATCACTAAACAACCTATATATAAGGATTCCTAACCTTATTAATAACTGCTAGGTATCTCAGTAATTAGGAGTTTGAAATGCTAATAGATAGTTGCCAAATGCGTCCTAATTTCCTAGCACATAAAAAAGATAAGGTATAATGCTTACTGATATCTGATGCCATAGATATGCTAATTTCCTGGCATCTACAGAAACCTTATGCAAATAAATATACAAAAAATGTCCTAACTGAAATATTAATGTCTCACCCTTCACAGGAAAAGCATCTAAAATCTGTTAATAACTTGAACTTCAGCTGTGTCTTAATAAGATAAAGACTTAATTCTTTCAGTAAGCAAGGCAGGAAATTCAAATGTTTCTAAAAATAGATATTACAATCCATTGTGACCAAACAATTTCTTGGCATTCAGTTCAAAAAACAGTACTAATGAAGCATGATAATCCTTGATGGTACAGTATGTTTAAGCATCTAATTAACAGGCAAAGACTAATCAACAGTTGTAAAGAACGTCCTATAAGCTGGTCTAAGAATGACGAATCATGCAACAATTTCTTGAAAACAAATCCTACCCTGATTGTCAATACTTGGCCATTAATAGGTATAAATAATACTAGTGAATGTAGACAGGTTGTAGACTGGAAGTAGTTACTGGGGGGGGTGGCAGGGGGGAAAGTACTATCAAGCAACCTTTTTCCAAAACCAAAAATTTCCTCACTGTTCAGTTATGTTGAAATTTTAGAGTTTCAGACAAGTTTAATAGAAGGCTCAAGGATTACTGCATCTAGGACTTTTTTTAACATAAAAATATATATAATTCCTAGTGGGATATTTGCATTAAAACACTTATTCTGAAGAGTGGATGCTAGAGGAGAATCTGGAGAAAGAGTCCTTGGCCTGAGATAGGCACAGCTGATGGGACGACCTGAGATCCTTGGGAAAGAATCTCTAATTATGCAGAGTAATCTACTCAGAAAGATGGCAGGTTCAGTGAAAGGATCATGTTTAACTGGACTAAATAAGTAAGTATTGTCAGTGTAAACAAAGCATCCTTATACTAACAAAAAGATCCTGAGAAGTTAAAAGCAACAGACACATTATTGAGGATGACAAAATAGGTTACCCTCTGCAAAGTAGAAACATGGTGGTGAATGCAGCACAACCATTTTCATGTTCTCCAGAAGAGCAGGAAAATATATAGGTGTTTGATAGCATTCTTTATTAATGGTATGCTAAAGTAAGAGAGAGGAAAGAGAGAGTGCAGTATGGGTCCAGAGGTGAATAGACAGCACTGAAATTCATTCATAGAAATAATCACCAGCCATTGTCTCATAATTGACAAATATTATTTAAAAACCCTGTGATAGCACTGCTAAAGACCTATTTATTTCTGAGTGAGACAGTGGTTTTTATAGCCTTTATAACCAAATAATCACTTTCTTTCAATTAGAGCAAAGACAAGACAAACTGATCTTTTATTGAACAAATTTCATTTTATTCAATACCCTGAATATAAGTATAGAAATACATACTTGTATTTTTATATATAACTATATAATTCAGTAATTACTAATGTTTAAAATTTTCTGTTTCCGTGGGGCCCACACGGGACATACTTAGCCAAACCTATTGGACAAGCAATTTTATGGACTTTAAAACAAAGGTGACACTTGGAATTTCTCTACATCAGATGGGCATGTTTCCCATAAATTGTATATGAGTCAAGGAAAGAAAAATCTCTTATGGGATTAACATACCAGACCCAGCTACATAAACAGCAACAATCTCTAGCATGGAAAGAAAGATGGGAAAAATGAAAGCCAAGTTGTCAGTCTCCCATATCTTGTCTGTACAGCTCAGAGAGCAAAATTGATGGGATCCTGGTCAGTACGTAATCTGAAGGCAAACATTCATTTGTGGGGAGCTTCAGATTGAGGTGGTTTTTTTGGAAAGCGCATCCCAGCAGGATTTTCCTTCCGTGTCCTGCTCTGCTTCTGCTCTAGGTCCTGATTTCCATTTGTTATTTAGCCACCCGCAACACTCTCCCTCTCTATAGATGTGTTCATAATAAGGCTAACATTTCTATCATACAAGGGGGTTTTTGTGAACATCTGTCAGTTAATTAAACAACATTTGTAATTCACTAAACATTATTACCAGCTACACTAGGTACCCTTTCCTTTGGCTGAGACAACTGTGTTTCTCTATAGCTTTTTCTCTTTTTAAAAAAATGAGATTTTTGCTCATCTTTTCTTGATTTTTCCTTTCAGGCAGCCAGGGGCTGTCTAGCATACATGTGCTATGGACAGTGGACTTTAAAGGATCTGGGAAGCTGGAGTTCTAACCAAAGAGGATATCCTTTCATTGTCTGAAGTGAATAATCGTATGTTTGAATTTTGGAGAACTCTGGTATGAAAATCCCATTCAGCACTGGGTCTAGGAAAGCAGACAAGTAAACAAGGACTAGTTAAATCCTATTTACTGAAACGATCTCTCTCAGTATTTGGCAGTAAAAATGAAGGGTGTCCACCTGGCACCCAATATGGATTTGCAATTATTGGAGTTGGTTCTCAGATGATTTCCAGCACATGACAAATGATGACTTCCCCAATTGCTATGGGGGAGAAGGACAATCTCTTCTCAGGTTAGTGAAATTGCATTTCTTTATGGATTTCTGGGCATTTCACAAACATTCTCCAAGGTCACTGACAAACAGGTAAGGAGAGTGAAAAATCTCCATGATACCAGATGTTAAATGACTTTCACCATAAAAAAAACCTGCTATCCTTTCCCTTATGACACCCCATTTCCTCTCTGACTTTTCACTATCCTAACCACATAAATGCTAAACTTGACCAGCTGGAATTAATGATATAAAGTAATGTTGTATTCTGTGTTGAAAAGATATTCAGCTAATGCAGCTCTTTGAACAAATTTAATACAGAAAATAAAAAGACAAGAAAATGAAAACAGAGGGAAGGTGCCTTATTATGAGGAGAAATTTAGAGTAAGGGTACTGTAGCTCTGAAAACCATGCAAAGGAGATAATGCATCATACCCATACAGAAAAGTTAAGAGAATACTCTTTTTTACCAGAGATGAGTAGTACCATTCCCTTAACTTCTACTCTTGTTTCAGTTGTTAGTGCTCTGAAGTAATATTTGTACTCACAGCTGCTAGATGAATAGTACTGATATTTCAGATGTCTGCTGAGATCTTGTGATATAACAAGTTGTAAAACATACTGTGGGAACACAGGAAATATTAATCCTCATGTTTCAGGATAACCACTTCCAGGGCTCGAGAAGGTCAAGACGACATTTCCTGCATAGTACATAATTGCTCCCCAATTAGTACAAAGATTTTCACCTTAAAAAGCCCTTATAAAGCCAGACTAGACAAAGAAGTAACAAGATATTCTGTTGCAATAAAAAGATTTTATTTTTTCTTTTGAAAATTAGAACCATCAGACTTCTTAGAAATTTAGTTTAAGTTTTCTTTTTCAAATTAAGTGAAAAGGCATTTTTTCTTCAGTATTTTTCCTATTACTGATTGATTTTTGTAAGAATCTGTAACAGCCTTTTCTGGTAAAGAAAAAATTAATCCAAAGATTTAAAATATTTTCAGAACAAAAAGGTTAAAAAGGCAGGCAAGTATTGTTGCTGACTCAGGATTAAGTTCACAAAAACATCATCTGAGAAAAATATTTTTACTAGAAGAGAAAACTAGAATGAGCGTGTTTGAGATAGTTCTGAAAGAACAAAAATTTATAAAATGTTGCCAATTTTCAGCAAGGAAAAGATGAAATTAAATTCTCACAGTTCAGCAGAAAAAAACAAGCAAACCGTGGTGTCAAAAAAGATGTTAAAAAAAAGATGCAAAAGGGATGTAAAGCTTATTCTTATTCTTCTTATTATTATTATTAATAATTATTAAGAGGAGAAAGAAGAAATAATGATCATCTGCATATTCAAGAAAGAAGAACAGGATATTTCAGTTCTTTTTCTATTTCCTTGAAATATTATGTGTGTGTCTTTCATTTAAACACCATGGGCCTTTGTGAAACTTCTGTGTAACAGAAACTGTCAGACAAGGTGAGGCTTAGAGGCTCCATCCATTAGCATTGCTTAACTGACTTGGGAAGCTCAGCTGCCACATCCTGTGCTGAAATGCAAAAAAATCTCATCTGCATTCTGATGTAATGAACAGATATGGTATGGATGATGTTTAGAATCAAAATTCAGAGGAGAGTGAGACTGTCTTAAAGCTGTGTTTTCTGAAGCACTGGTTACAAAAGGCTGGCAAACCACGGAAGGTATGAGAGCTTTCAGGAAGAAAGGTTCTCTTGTAGATCGATCACAGCAGTTTCTTCTGGCAAACATTAAGGCTCCTGTGCTTTGTTCATGCATTTTTTCAGTGTTAAACTTTTTCAGATATTTCAATAGCAACATCAGATGCAGTTGAATATGATCACCACAAATCAGATTTGTGATCAGGAAAGTCAGTCGCCCATATCAGCTACTCATTCTGCCAGGACTGTCTTTTTCAGTACCATGGCAGCAGATGCTGTGAGCCACATTCTCCCAACAATATTCTCCCTGAGCAACTTTTCTGCAGAAATTCCTGTTGACTTCAATGCATAAGTGAATTTTGTTCTCACTGGCAGGAGATCTGATTGTAATTTTTATCATAGGCTTTTCCCTAGCTTCTATCCCCTATCATTACCCATCAACAGACAATCCTTTTCTGAGAGCACTTTCTATTGTTGGAAATAGTAGTCAATACTTACTTCAGGAAGAAGTGCTTGGGAGCACCTGTGCTGTGCTGCAGAACAGATCACATCAGATACGAAGGAAAAAGAAATGTGGTGAAAAACAAGCAGTTCCTCTAATATTTTTTTCCTTTTGGAAAAAAACCCTTCAGAGCCTTGTTCCAGATGTGCAACCAATCTTGCAAATAAAGCATCAATAGGATATTGGATCGATTGTTTTTAATTAAATTTTTTTGAGGAAAGAGAGAAATGTCAGAACATTTAGCCTACTGCATGTTTTTCTAAAATATGGTGCCAAGTTGCCTGCGTGTGTATATATATATATATATATATGTACGTAGAAAAAAAAGAGGATTCACCATGTTCCTCTGAAACTCACTTGATTCATCTTCCTGTATTAAACATTTTTTAACATGAGATTTCAAGGTTCATAACTTTGCATTTCAATTGTAAATGGATGAAAAGAGGTGTTATCAAAAAAAGCAGGAGTGTATCACCAGAATTTCTCAGAGGTAAAGTTTTATAGCTAAAGAAAAAGGTAGGGGAAAAATGTAGTCAAGTCTCCTACTGAACTAAATGCCCCTACATCACCCCAGACACTAGCAGTGAAGCAGATAACCTATCTGCAAGGCTACAGCTCATTTACATGAAGGTTTCTTTCCCCTCTTGCTGTAAAAGGCAAATGGAAGAGAAATTATAGTTAGATGGCAAGTGAGTTATGAAGGATAACATGAAAGTAAATAAATAACTCACAAGCAAGATTCTTCTTTTTCTTTAAAACATTTAAGACATTAGAAACAAGATTTTTTTCCTCCTAAATTTCGGTTGTCTGCTGAAGCGTTCGCATACTGCAAATCAAAAAACAGCAGTAAGTAGACTCTGGCTCAAGATTCAACCTCTGACAAAGGAAATTGTAAGTAAAATGTACAGTCTGATTTAAACAACCCACTCAGGAACCTAAGCCTGACTGCAGGCCATAATTTTGCAAACAAAAACTTCTTCATGGGCAGGGATTACTGTTCATGGAACAGATGGGGTGAAAACTGTATCTTCCTTCTTGGTTTTTGAGCTCACTACTGTTACCATCTACAGTCAAAAAAATGGGTCCACTGCGTGCCAAGGGTTTAGCCCAGTTGGATGAGGAGAGTTCATGGGTGGCTAGTCTGCAGCAAAGGCGTTTAGTTGTGTAAGCCTTCCAAGATTTGAGTCTTTGTGAGCGGTTTGCTCTTCTACACCCTCTCCAGCCACACAGCTGAAGGGAAGGGGAGAGAGAAAAGCAAAACTCCAGGAAGGAGCCTGAGAGAAGCTGCAATTAAAATAGGCCTGGCCAAATGCCAGCCCTGAATACCTCTAGATACAATGGGTCCTAAACCTAAATTAGGCCAACTGCCAGGTTTGGGACGCATGCACAACCATAATCTCCCAAGACTAGACAGACAGCAAAGTTCAATTAACTGTTCTCAGTTCACCAGTCCGTCAGAGCAATCCTTAGGCAAAGCAACACTTGCCAAATGTTTTTCACATGCAACACAAATAACAAAAAGAAACTAAAAAATTATTCAATTCCTATCACTTTGGAGAAAAAGAAGGAGAAAATTTGAGATCTGGGAAGAGAAATTTTAAAATGCACATATGGGCAGAGCTAGGAAAGATTTTAAAGCTATTTTTTGACAAGGGCACATGCCTACACATGAATGACACTGATTTACCTTTCATTAACAAGCACAATTGCAAAAGTGTTGGTGAAGAGGGAACAAATTAAATAAGAAAGCCACATGGCAATATAGTTTGGCTACAATGTATGTTTGTTGCATTCTCAGTTTGTACAAGACAGATTCCAGTAACCCCCTCTTTGACACTATCCAACTTAGTCTCTTCATTAGGCTCAGTTATTCGCCACCTGTCTGTGCAAAAAAAAAAAAAATAGTCTGAATATCATTTCTTTCTCATAATGTGGAAACAATATAAAATACATTACAGGAAAAGCAAGCTGGATTTAGGATACCTCTCAGTTCAAACAAGAGAGAGCTGGAACCCATACTAAGGCTGCTGGACTCCAAGTCCTGCATACCCTCTCATACCAGGAGCCAACTGCAGGGACTGCCAGTGAGGAAAAAAACATTAAATCACAGCCAGCACCACTTAGGGTCAGGAGTCAAATGAAAGGAGGGTTTTAGTTACTAATAATGCCACTGTAAAGAAAGCAAACCCTGCAAACATGCACACATTCAAAACCCAAAGCAATCCACATGAAAAGGGCCCTGAGGGCGAGGTCAATCCTTGCAGTCTCCTGCAGCACTGGGCTCTGCTCTCCTTCACGTTAAGCAGTGCCAAGATGCTGTCTCAAGTTTTGAGTATCGGGATTTAGCATCTTCCACCCATCTTCTCCTCCTTTCCATGGCAAAAAATAAAGGCGGGGATGGGTTGAGAAAGATGGTTATGGCTTACCTGGGGCCTGCTGTCCAGGAAGTGCCCTGCAAAGGTGTGGCTGACACCAGGGACACACAGAGGCAGGGCTGCAGGTGCTGGGGCAGGGGACAGTCCTGCTGGGTACTTGGGAGGTGGCTCTGAGCCCAGGAAGGGGGAAGAAGCACAGCAGGTCAGCAAGGCAGCAACACCATTGGTCTGGGCTAAAAGAAACAAACCAAGGCTGAGGACAGACCCCCACCTGTGCCTGCTCGCTGCTCAGCCACGGGCCAGCAGGGCTGGACAAGGTGGTCAGGAGCAAGGACACAGGCCAGTGTGTAAGCCTCATCTCCAGGAGATACAGGCTACTCGTTCTGTAGATAAAAAACTATGGATCGTTTTGGTGAACTTCATTCCCCTACAAATTCTGAAGACAGAGATATAAATACTTGAGAAGATCCACAGCTCCCAGTAGTTAAACCAAAGAATCTGGCCTAACTAGCCAAGACTTGCAACAATGACCTCAGGTTTGCCCTAGTACTTACTGTTGTCAGTCTGAATCACTAATTGTCTTTTTGCCTTTCTTTTGCACACAATGTTTAGGCAGAGATCCTTATAAATAAACCTGAGGATATTGAACCTAACCATCTAACAGCTGAAATATTAATTCTTACGCAAAATTGCTCAGTTACTGATCACCAATATTTCTAGGAAGTCAGAGATACCAAGAGAAGGAAAGACATACCCAAAGATTTCTGTGTACCTTTCCTCCCAAAGACATAACCACAAGGTACTCATTGTCTGTTGGGTTTTTCCTATTATGATTGACAGAAGTGAAGAAAGTCTCCCAAAGGAGCATATAAATAATTTAAATAGCACACAGAGTGGCTGCCAGTACCCAGCCAAATTCACCCTGGCTGTAATTCTGTTTGGCTCTCACAATCCATATCCAAAGCAGATAAACCAAATGTGTAACAGAGAATTAAGAAAGAATAAAAAACACCAGTAACCCTCTCTAGTAACAGTCATAATCTGTCTTGATATAGATTTAAAATCTAAGCAGTGTTTTCAGAAAGGTTATAAGGAAATTATGTATTGACCTACTCTGGGATCTTGGGATGGAAAATACTACATATATTCTAAATCTTTATTAACTACCACAACTTGCATACCATTACTTTGAACACAGCCAAATGAAAGTTTGTGTAAAAGATGCTGTAGGACTATTTTAAATCAGGGCATCAAGCCAGAGAATATTAAAGTATATAAGCTGCCTTCTTGTCTCGAGAGGTTTTAATACAATGAAGGCTTGAACTCCTGTTAGCCTTGTTACATGAATTATGATGTACTAACTGTTCATCTGAGCACAACCAGTCCATTGTAAACCAAAGGAAAATGGATACTACCCTCCAGTGAAAACTAAGCATTGTTTCCTCTTTTTTTTCTTGAAAAAAATAATGGAGTTAAAATTTTCATTTCAACACTAAAAATATTTAAAGAACTTAGTTTGTCTGATGGTTTGGAAGACCACATGAAAATGGCTTCTTTTGTTTGTTTTTTATATCATTAGGGAGTTAAGGTGTTCTTTTTCTTGTAAATATTCTAGAGAATTAATTGTGTGCACAAATTAATTTGGAAGTTGAAATAAATTTCATTACTTTAAGGAAAATATAGTTTGCTACAGCAGCCCAAAGAAAACCCATGATCTCTATTTTTGTCTTTGAACATCTTAGCAACTACAATTTGAAATAAACCTGTGCTGAGGGAGAGGAGAATATATACGGTTTTGTCTATCAAAGTTAAAGCACAAAGGACAAGCATCATTAAACTTTTCAAATTCTTTGTCAGAGGTAGAAATGTTCTCTCTGAGGGGAAAATCAAAAGAGAAAATGAAAAATTGCTCGTTTAAATTCTTAATACGGGATTTTACCTTTTAAGTCTGTTAGAGCTCCTTTCTAATCCACAGCTACAGAGGCATTTGAAACAGCAGAGATCAAAAACTAAATGTTTTATGGTTTATTCTACATGTGGAATCATTTACTTAACAACCAAATTGCTTGTGATATTTAGAAATAATTGTATGGTTTCTTAGCACTATCTTAGGTGTCAAGAAACATTCTTTTCCCACGGAAAAGTACTGCAACTCATAATATCCTGCACTGCTGTGGGTTTAGGATGTCGGACAGATGTAAGCATCATTACTGAACTTGAATTAGCTGCACAATGCCAATTAACATGGCAGTCCGTAGCCGTGTCATCTGTGGAAGGAGCTGGCTTTCAGAAAGTTCCAAGGAACACATCTGCCTCTGAACTAGCCACTGCTAGTGGTGATGTTTCCCCAGGCTCTTTGAGGAAAGCAGTGCTCTTCCCACTCCAGTACATCCATACCACTCTGTGAACTCCATTGAAATCACCCTGCTGATCCTGCAGCTCAGTAAGACCTTACCTAGGTCTGGATTTGTGTCATGTGTACTGCTTCAGTAGTGTTCTGTCTGCTCTATCAGTGCTCAAGCTCTTCATGTTTGTTTCTGTGTGTTTAAAATTCAAAATAGGATCACATGTGACATTCACTGTTTAAAAGTGGGGGGACACTAAACATGGGCCTGATACCTGCATATGGCAGAAGCTTAAAGTTATGTACAAAACACTATAAAAAGTTAAATCTAGCATGGATAAAATTCACCAGGGATTTCAGTGAGAATTGTAACCCAGCAAACTCCTCAGAATTTGTTGCCTTTGAAAACCTTATAAAACAAATACTAGACGAAACAGAAGTGATTTTACAGAATTCATAGAACCTTCTTTACAAGTAAAAAGAACATGTACTATTTATCTGCATGTGTAAGTAATTAAAATTCAAAGCATTAACATGAATAGTAAGAATAGTAAGAACTTTAATGAGTCCCTGGGGAGCATAGGCCAAGCTAGTTTGTTTGGTTAAAATCTTTCATAAATATAACTGCAGTGGAATTGTGCACACAAGAACAATAAAGCAGAGTAACTGTCTGAAAAAGAAAACCAAATGAAGGTGAACAAAAGAGAAAAGCATGAATAAATGTAATTCCAGTGTAGCAAATACAAATGAGAATTCGAGACAACTCTACCAGGACATAGTGAAGAAGGCAGCTAAACAAGCATTGCTGTATCTCAGCCTCTGCTTTTATCTCCCACTTCATGCTTGTTTCATGTCACAAAATGGAGACAAAAGCAATAAAAGTAACTTGTGAAAAAATAACAGCTGCATACCACAGTGTCAGGGTTTGGAATACTTTTCTTTTTGTTTAGCTCTCTGTGTTGGAATTTTTCCCCATTCTACTTGCTGGAGGGTATAATGGGTCAGTGATTAGCTACTGGAAAGCAATAATGGGCGAGTGATTAGTTACTGGAAAGCCATAATGGGGGTGATTAAGATGAGACAAAGAGGTGACTCTGAGATGGGTGCGGCTGGCTAGCCCATACCTGGACTCTCTGATAGCTGGGATTGTTTCCCCTCAGAGGGGGACAGGGCTACTGGGACTGGGGACAAGTTAAAAGAGAGCCAAGCAGAGCTGGAGAGTACTCTTCTTCGCTGCTGGACATCCAGAGGAGAGAGACAGAAGCTGCTGGAGCTCTAGGGAGGATCTGCCATCACTGCAGGCGTCTGTCTCCAACTGGGTGCTTCTATCCTTGCTCCCCGACTGGCTGTGACCGGGACTCCATCAAAGCTGCGTGTTTTCTACCAACTCTCCATCGCCTGCTCCAGTGTCTCGAGGGAAGGAAACTCGGGGTTCCCGAGCCCCTTTCTTCCCCTCTCAGGGGAGTCATCGCACCCTCCCTGCGCACCAGGAGTACCAGTGCCCCTGCCAGCTGTGACTGTGACTTCATCAAAGGGGAATTGCCAACAAAGCGGAAGAGACTGTCCGTGGGTTTGTGTGTTCTTATTTGTTGTGGTTACTATTGTTGTTGTTTTGTCTGTCCTATTATATATATATATATATATAAAATATATTAGTAAAGGACTGTTATTCCTCTTTTCTCATACCATTGCCTGAAAGCCCCTTGATTTCAAACTTTTGCCAATTCGGAGGGAAGGGGGTTACATTCTCCTATTCTAAAGGAGGTTTCTGCCTTCTTTAGCAAATACCTGTCTTTGAAACTAGGACACACAGCATCATACTGAAACGTACACAAAGACAAACCACTTTCACCAGATGACAACTGAACAGTCAAAAGAAGTTTCTCTGCAGTCCACTTCTGATGCTGTAAATGGACCTAAGTTGGCTTGTTAGACAAGAGTTTTCATCAAAGCAAGCTCTCCTCCCTCAGAGGAGCATCTTTTAACAACCTCGAAAGTCTTTTGAGCGCCAATTTTCCAAACATGCTCCAAGGACACAAAAGAAGTCAGTCACTCCAATCCCTGCTTTGACTGAAGGATTTGATTAACCATCCAGAACATATTACCTTGGGACACATGACAAGGTTATATCTCGCTAACTCCATTGCACGGATTTTCAAACTGTTTGTGAAACAGCTCCCAGAGGGCTGTATTACAGTAAAGCTTTAAAGCACACGGAAATGAGAGACAGTTCTCTGTAAAATGTTACATTTTAATGTAAAACATAGCCCCTGAATCATAAACAACTTGGACATGGACAGAATAGGGCAGAAAACCTGGAGAAGTTAGAGTGAACGTTGTCCCAGTGTACACCTTCCCTGCTTATTTTCAGAGGCCTGAGAACAGCCTTCGTTATCCGGCTGGATCCAGAGTTGGCTTTCAGAGCACCTGGTTTTCAGCACTGCAGAGTCCAGTACCACACACAGCTTCTAAGTGGGACTTAGACTTCTCTTATGATGTAGGGAAAGCCCTGGTAAGCAAGAAGTGGATGTACAAAACCACAGCCCTGGAAGCAAAAAAGGATGAATCTGAGCGGTCATGTCTGCCTGAGAATCATGTTCTTGAGCCTGCTTCTAAAATTCAGAGTCTCCAACAGCCATTGCTCATAAAACAAAACCAGGAGACCAAGTGGCGGTTCTTGAGTTTCATCCTTAAATGTCTGCAACATTCATTTGAGACACAGAAGCATTGCATCCAGATCCATTCTCCACTTGAGACATTTTGAATTCTTTTTCCTATACAGGTTGCTTAAATTGCTTTTTAAAAATCTGTGCTTTGAATCTTTTCTTCAGCTAACATTTATGTACATAACATTCAGTAAAGCACAAAAGAAAAAGGAAAAAAAAGCAGTAAAAATGTTATTTTTACTTATTGGAAGTCAGAATATTAAAATAATTTCAACATGTAGTAAATGGCGTGCTGCCAGCCCTGTGAGCAATACGGCCAAGTGCGCCCTGGGAGAACTGACCCCTGCACCTCACAAAGCCACAGTAACGCTGTCTGCACCAACAAAAAACCCCCAATAATGTTAATTTCTGATATCTGTAGTGAAATGCACTGGTGCAACACCAGAAATCTTCTAAATGGAAATAATGTGCTCAGACACATCACTTTATGATTCTCTATAAACAGGTTTTTTTGCAATATTTACTTTTGTCAGCATCAGCTTGTCTACTGACACTTTTGAATTACAGCAGGCTTCTGCAGTGTAAGAGCCTGAAGAATAATAAAACAAATAGCTTCCTGATTTAAGAGATTAGCCTCTAGCACACATAACCTTTATTCTAGCTATAATACAATTCACATCTGGTTAAGAGAGATGTAATACATAGAGATGGTCTGTCCATCATGCAGGCCTGATGCATTAAGTCTTTATTTTTCTTATTTGTTGAGCTCTAGGGTTCAGTGGTGAATGCGAATGGAGGTCTCACAGATCTTTGTTTTAGCTTAGACATCAAACCTACTGCATGAAACATAGAAAGAAAGAAAAAAACCCAAACCTTTTTCTTTAAACTAACCCACAGTGAGGATTACTATTGTTATATATTCCGTTAAACAGGAATAGTTAGTTTTTATGGTAAGGTCATTACTTAACACAGAGAAGTTTTAGTGATTTACCTGAGTTGCACTCCTGACAAAATAAAGTAACAGTAGAAACAGCAAGTTAACATTTGTTTTCACGAAGATAATTATTTAAAGAGGCAGTAGTGAGTATCTCACAGTGGTAGAGAAGGAGAAAAGCTGCTTTCTTAAAAGTGCAGGCTTGAAGAGCTATAGGCACAAAAAGGACACCTCAAAGTAACAGCCAACACAAAAATATGTATAAATACCATGAGTTCTATTTTACATCCTAACCACTACATATGTTTATTTTCTGACCATGAACAGGCTCAAAGACTTTTTTTAAATTACATGGAAGAATAATTAATTTAGAAGTGTGAAAATACTCATGTATCTGGGCATATTGGTCAAATTCTTAGTACCAGTCAAGTTCTCATGAACTTAGAGAAGAGATTAAGAAAGGTTTCAGTACTGGCAGAATAAGATTTTTAGCCAGGAAAAATGCAAGCAAATCCATCTGTGAAAAAAGAAAGCGAAACACAGTGATAAAATATGAGCAAACATTCAGCGGAGGCATGTGACCACAGGAAAGTGGCACAAAGCAAAGAAAGGAACGGAGGTGTTAGAACTCTGCAGGGGTCAGCTCTCCCAGGGCATGCTTCGCCGCCTTGCTCACAGGGCTGTCAGTGCGCCAGCTCCCAGGTGTTAACCTGGAGATCTGAGCCATGGCTTAAAGCCTCAGAGGGAAGGCATCCTGTCCTCCTTTCTACACAACACAAGAACCCAGGGCGGTGTGTCTCCTGGCCTTTAGCTGTTTATAATGAACTCGTCTGCTGTCTCAATGCACAGCTCTCTGCTGAGCCATTGACTCAGGTGTGCCCTGTCCCCTGGCAAACATTTCACTGCTGGAGGCCTGCGGCCAATACAAACAGAGTGACAGCCAAGTGGCAGAGAGAGAAGGAATTCAAGTGATGTTGCTCAACAACTTCTGTGTGCACAAGGTCTGCAAGAGTTCTGCTTGATTTGCTGTCCAAGTCATTGATCGGCATTGCTGAGCAGAGCCTCTCAGAAGGAGAGAAAGGAGGAAGCCATTCAGACTGAAAACATGAGCACCACTCCTACATCTAATTCAGCCTGAGAAGAGCTGAAACTGTCAGTGAATGCTTTCAATGATGAACATCAAGTTGTGCAAATTGAGTTGTGTATGATTAAGAGAAGAAACCTGAAAACCGGCCAAAGTATTTTAAACAAATAGGAAAGTAAGTAATTTTTTAGAATTGTTCAAGCAGGTCTGATTTTTTTAAAGTGATAAATTCATTTTAAAAGAAGTAACTTTCATAGATCAAACAATTAGGTATTCATTTCTAAATATATTAAAACTTTACTTTTAATACATTATTACTGAAACCTTGTGTAGTGAAATATTTCACAAATCCTGTTGTGTTCCTGAAAGCATTATAGCATTTCATGGAGAACAGAAGTATTTTGGGGTTTGTTTTTCATCTGCCTAGTTCTATGCTTTCTTTTACCTGCTTCATTGTTAAAAGAAACTCATGCACTGAGCTCTGAAGCTCAGCTGAAGGCAGCTTACTTGTGGTCCATTCCCAGCACCAGGTCCATGGCTGGAAACCACAGGCCACATCACACCTTATCCTGCCTTCACGGGGAGCACATCAACACACGCCAGATGGAAAACCTTGCTGCTCAGGCCCAAGCAGTGGGCTGCTGCTCAGAATAAAATAACCACTTGTGGGCTAAATGAGTAATACTAAATGCAGCTATCAAGTCATCAGATCCCCCAAACCACTGAAATGATGAAGGGAGCTTATCTAAACCATATTCACAGCAAAGCCTTTGCTAGCCAAAAGAATTCATGTGTCCCTGTGATAGAGATGGTATTTTTGTGCCTATTCAAAGCAGTGCAATGCAAAATACACTTGGGTTCATTGGTGATTTTCTCCTTCCACTCCAAACCCAGATACATGATCTTCCATAACATGAGCAGTACCCAGTAAAGCTTCTCAGTTCCCAGACACACATTAAAAAGGTTCCAGCTATGTGACATAATTAGGGCACAGCGGTCCAGAGAGAACAGCAGGCAGTGCAGTGTGGATGGTCCAAGGTCCCAAGGGGTTTGTAGGGTCCTGATTCCTTGGGCTCTCCTCACCATATTGTCATTTGTCTGGAGACCACATAGCAGCACTATTTTTGGGAGGTGTTTCTTTTGTTCCCTGTATTGAATGCACTTCTGTGGGTAAAGCACTCTGTCTCTTTGAGATGCTTTTTTATTCTTGGTAGTGTTGTGGTTACTGTGAGTTTAGTAAATTTATAATTTATAATCTCTCCTTATTGTTCCTTCATTACCGGAAGGGGCAGAGGGAGGAAGGGAGCAGCTTGAGTGGGGTTTAATTTTCCAGTTGGGTTTAAACCATCACAATGTACCAGTGCTTTCTCAGTGGCTTTGCAAGCAATTGGTCCTATGGTTATCCCACACTTTTCTCAATAAAACCTTCACATTCAAACCACAAATTATTGCATTTATAGAACAATATACAGTGCCTTCTATATCAGATCCTGTGTGCATAGCTGAATATAAATATATCATCAAGAACATTAGAGAAATACATTTCCGAATAGGATATTTTTCTTAAAGCAATCTTTCCATGTTACTACCTTTAACAGGTGTACACTAAGTTGTTTGCCTTGTCATTTAAGAAACTGCTGCTTCAAGACTTTGGAACACACTGTCAACACTGAAGGGAGTGATATTGATACCATATTCTAAAACCAGAAAAACTTGATTAATGGCTCTATAGCAATGAGGAATCACACTGCAGTGCCACGGATTTACTTTCCTTTAAATATAAAGAAAGTGAGAAGAATGAGAGGAGGACAGCTGTGTGTTTAATGGGCCAGATCAGACTTTCAGTCAGTCATATTTATTGTACAAATTAAAGTTTGTGGATTTGGGCGTGGGGGGATTGTTGCTCTTATCTTGCCCTGGAACTGACAAAGGGAGCTATAAACTTAATAGTCAATAAACCTTATGGAAACATGGCATTGAGTCTTAAACTAGCATGCACTAAATGAGATATTTATTATGGGATTCAGTGCCAAATATATTTGCCTTGTTTGTAAAACATTGCGTGTATCTTTGCAGACAAAGCTAAGAACACTGAAAGACATTTTTTTCAATTTCAGAACAAGGAATTATAAAATGTTGATTAGGTACCCTGATAAATGGGAAGTATTTAAACATTTTGGATATATTGAAGTCATTCAGGTGTAAAGACATCTAACTTACATCACCCAACTACACTTCTCTCTTGAATGTTAGCATCATCCAATAAAGAACAAACATTAATTCTTCAATCCTCAGTGTACAAAGCAATTTTTATATTTCTTTAAAGCATGGCAACCATGATAATGGCCTTTGCATTAAGTATATATGCTTTAAGAGGAGACACATCCATTCTCATCACTCAGTTCAGTAACCATTTTAAACGGCTGCCTTTGCTCTCACCCAGGCTTACTCTGTCTTTTGTGTTTTCTCTATCATCCTTCTCAACGACAGTATTAGATCACAGAGCTGTAGCATGATTTAATAGCTAGTGTTTCAGGAGCAATTCATAAGAAAGCCACCTGCTTCTCGACTTCTTTGAAGGGCAGAATGCCTCATCCCACATCTCCCTGTCACTCACGTGCCTACTGAGGAGGCACCTGTAACAGTGGTTCACACCATCTGAGCCTCTCGAGTGCAACAGAGGAACCAACCAGTCTCCCTGACTGAATGGTATTTTAAAAGGACACACTGGTAATAAAATCAGGGCCTATAGTATACCAGCCAAGGGGTTAATCAGCCTTATATGTTATTTACAAGACACAAGAGGTATTACACAGGTGTAATTTGTACTCAGAGTGCTCAGGACTATGCCCAGTTTGGACCACCAATATACTTAAAGGAAAGGCAACAAAAATACCAAATAGTTTTTAAACAAAACTATAAAAAAAGCTTAAGAGATTCCTTGGACAAAGGTAAGAGAGTTATGGAATGAAATGAGAGAAAAATGGGCCATGGAAGTCTTCCGGCATCTAAAGATTACCTAAAAGTGACAGTGATAAATATCCACCACATCCGCTTGCAATAGAACAAGAATTCCATTTATCTTGCAGCAAAGAAGGTTTAGCTTGGCTACCTGGAGAATCTTTCTTCCCATAGGCTACTGAATCACTAAAATAACACATGGAAAAAACCATGGAATCTATTTCACAGGTTTAGAAGAAAAACATGGATGAATTTCCATCAGAACAAGAAGAATGATTACAATGCACATTTGTATATTCAATGATAATACTTATTTTATAAAATCTCTGGTGTGTCAAGAATTGTTTTATCTCAATACTAGTGTAAATTAAAAAACCTAATGAGTTTATGTATTGATTAAACAACAACTTAAATACATAGAAATTGTCAAACAAACCCACTTGCATAGCACAAATCTAAAATCCTTATGTTAATACATGCAACCATTCCCGTTTCATGCAGCTTATTTTTGCATCTTCACCTCCATTAACAACTAAGTTCTTCCCCATTTGCCTCAGCTCTAGTTCTTATCTAGTTCTTTGGGTCCATATTTTATGGCCTTTTAAAATTTTTTATTAAATGTTAAATTATTATTAACTGTTATATAACTCCAGTCCCCTGTCCCCATACACATATTTCTTAAACAATCTGTGCAGTCTCCACAACTTCCAGGATTTTGTTAGCAGAAGCAACCAAATGGCCATAGAGGTCTACCACCTAGCAAGGGAAAACAGAAAGAAAGTAGGTCAGGGGAAAAAAAAAAGTCAGTGAAGATAAAATCATTCTTAGGCCTCTCAATGCAGTTCCTATTGTATCCTTATTCTTTCTAAAAATATACCCAAAGTTATTACCATCCTTATTGGTATTGTATCCAATTAAATTTTGCCAATATGCTTTACAGAACTCGGCAAAATCCCAGCTATAGTACACTTACTTTTTTTACTGTACAGGTGTGGTCCCAAGAAGGTGCCAAATACCCCACAGCATGAAAAGTTCCTTGTTCCAGAAACGTGATTTAAGCAGAAGGCAAGAGACAGCAGCTGGCTGTAATAAATGGCCAAGGCAACAGAGAGCATAATGCGGTGATGCAAGTCAGTCAAGGTCACTCTTCGCTCATTGCTACCTGTTTCATTTGGGGAAGTAGGGAGGGCCTAGTAGGGAGCAGTAAGCTTGCTAAAAATACCATTTGCAGTTCTTCCAATAAACCAAAGGGCAAGATCAGATCCCTAGATTTGGGAAGACCACCATACTCATGCCCATGGATTTTTACACACATCTTTAAAACAACTGTTTTTCAGAGTCAAAAGGGAGAAGGACTTCAATTATTTCCTGCTCAGTGAGTACGTGCACATGAAGATGTCATGCACATATTTGAAATTCTTTCTTCCATTTGCACAATTCATTACCTCCTACATCAATTAAAATCAGAAGGATGAGAGAAAGTTTGCAGTCGAAGAACAGAAATATGTTCCTTTAGGCCTCTTGAGGAAAAGTGCAAAGACTCACATTGCTGATGAGAAACAAGAGGATAGTTTTCTAAATTTTATTTTCAAAATCAGAGGGAGAGAACTTTTACCCTGCAATATTTAAAGAGAACAGTACACAGCCGTTTACCAAAGGTTTCAAGGACACAAATGCATATGAAATGCCAACCTTTTAGACTGTGCCCTGCCTAGAAACAAAATACTCAGCTACCCTCAGTCTGCTTGTAGGAACGATGCAGTTGGATCTCTTCCACAGACAGAGAACAGGGGCAAATTCCCAATATAGAAACTCCCAGATTTTTCTGAAATTTATGAACCTTTATTTTCTTCTCTGCTTCTTAAATACCAAGTATATCAATAAAGCGTGGAAGCTGTTCAGGAAGCAGAAAGACTAAAAATTAATGCACTTACAGCAAATTTGCGTTTTAGTTTCCAAGACAAGCTGAAAAACTCAGCATGTTGTGCTGTATATAGCTAAATCCGAGACATTTGGGGACACAGAGTTACTAGATTAATGAACAAACAGCAGTGTCAGCGAGCCATTTTCATACCCTTCATGCATACATGCATGTATGTGAGACTTCGACTGATCACATCAGAGCTGTCTGCAGAGGACTTCACAAGTAAACAAAAACTTTCATTCCCTCCTCACTAACTGAACCTACACCAAAGCAGAAGTGCAACATTTTCATCTCCACTTAGCTTCTACTTCACCTTTAAGGTGAAGAGCAGCATTTTAGCAATACTTGACTTACTCCACCTTTATCAGATTAACCAAAGACTGCTTTCTGACAACACTTACTAAACCTTTTAATAATACTGCCATTGTGTTAGTATGATTTTGGGCATGTGTAGACATCACTCCCTTTAAAAAAAGAAACTGGGTACAACCAAGAATGAAAATGTAATGAATGCAGGAACACAGGTCTCCTAAGTATTTTTGAGAGACTGGTTAGAAAATATATATCAGGCATTTATATTCAGCCAGATTATGTCCTATAACTATTAAAAAGACTATGATAGTCTTTCTTGTAGTTAGATTTCTAGTAAGGAAAAAATTAAGATATGCTTTTATCTGCTCTACCTAATGCTTCTCTCTCTGGAAATTACATTCACAGAACTGGTTCTCTTTGTACATGGGTGCTCCACATACTGCAGTTGCACTATTGCCAGTTGCAGTTGAAAACGAACTTCCGCTAATCCAGGCAAAAAAAGGTCACCCTAGTTGTTCTTTAATAATAAAGAATGTCAGCTGTCTCCCTTTTATATTCTCAGGAAGAAATCTGGATCTCTTTCACTCACCATCAGAATAATGAATAATCCAGGGCCTCCTGGATGCAGCTACTTCAACACAGATTTTTAAAAAACTACTACATGCAACTGTAGTTTAAAAACGGCATTAATATCCCTGCAAATAAAACACACTTAAAGCCTTAAAAAGGAATCTAGTTGCTAGTCAGAAAATTAAGAGGCCACTAGAAAAACTAATCAAAGATTATTGCCTTTAATGTGAATATTTCACAGGTACTTCCAGAAGGTTACTTAGCTAATTCTAATACACCTCCCAAAAGAAAAAAAAAAGAAAAAAAAAA
>VYZT01003623.1:133335-150107 GCA_013400735.1 Pomatostomus ruficeps
AAAAAAAAAAAGTTGTTTCCAATTCAACAATTTTTTTTTTTTTTTAAAAGGACATCCAGTCCAAAAAAAACCCCATAGAAACTGTTGAGATTGTGGTTTTGGCCAACAATCTATATTCCTGAGAATTTTGTCAAGGTGGGAAACTCCTTTATCCTACATGAAACCTTTTGAAGCTCTTGGGTTTGACATTGAAAGGGAAAAGGCTGATGCAAACTGCCTTCAGCACCTCCTCATCAAGCACACAGCTACACATTAGTTAAGAGCATCGCAGCGCTGGGAATGGAATGTGTCAGAACATGTCCTCACATTATAAAACAGACAAAAGCCACTGAAAACCCTAGAACAGAAAGAATACCCACAATAAATATTTCCTTCCAGTCAGTTTAAAACTTCTCAACTCTTAAAATCCCCACTTTTTCTTGGTCTCCTTCTGATGAGCTAAGCTGGTTGCACATCCTACCTGCTCGTATTTAGCACTCTTTCTAGTAGTCTTTCACTTCAGCTGGACGTAAAATATGTCAGCAAGAAGGCAACTGCTTAAAATTTTTTTGCTAGACAATTCTAAATAGAGATATTTATCATCCAGATGAGTTCAGGAACATACTTTTTACTACTACTCACTGCAAGAATAGCTGTAGGTTTCCTTAAGGAGTACATCAGAAGGAAGAAGACTCAGAAGTTTCATGCTATTCTCTTCTTATGTTTCTGAAGAAAGGTTGCCATCCTACAGCTCTGGGCATCTGTCTCATAAATTAATGCACAAAAACAAATAACTGCCTGTAGACATTTGCTTTGGCCCACTCATCCTCACCAACTTTAGGGAAGAGAAAAAAATAGGGTTTGTAGCAAGCCCAGAAAGTTAACAAACAAATTCTTATAGTGCAAAGGAAGAAAGCTGAGATCTAAAGCCAAATACTCCCAAATGAGAAAGAACTGCAGGCTGCAGGAGAATCCTTTCTTCATATTGACAGAACACTAGCTGAGCAGCTCTGCTGTTTAGGGGAGGGGAAGCAGGTGTATATAGAGAGAAAGAAAATAAAGAAAAATAGAGGATGGGAAAGGATAGCATTTCAGTAAATCAGACTCAATCCATTTACAGATCAGAACCTCAAAAATACATTTATTACAGCAAATGTTTTAAGTAAAATAATGGCTATGGGGCAGTAGTCAAAATCCAAAGGGAGCTATGAGACCCTTCCCTTCAGTTTATGAAAAGCACACGGTCTTGGAAAAAACCAGAAGTATCCAGTTCCTCCCAATGCTCTGAGTACTACAACAGGACATAGATATCTGTATTGCCTTTTAGTGTGTTTGGTATCAAATTTTTTGCTTATTTCCCAACAAGGTCAGAGGTCAGCTTTGACAATCACATTACATGCACATCACTTTATCCCCCCCCTGAAGAACAGAAAAGAAAACAAACAAAACCACATATTTAGTTTCCTTCAAAGTAGAACTACAGCCATGACTGAGAATTTGTTCTGCAATTCACTTACTCTGCCACACAGTCTTCCAAATGGTTCCAGTAGGATTCACTTCTTCATAGACTACTTCAATGCCTTCACTGAATGACCTGGGCATTTTCCTCACGGTGTCACTATCATGCTACAAAAACTCACATCTGACAGATAACAGTTCAGTCCTCTGATTTTTCTTAGAAACTGCTTTGTTTGAAAAGAGAGAAAACGAGATAATACTTGATAGTACTGTGCACAATCCCAAGGAGAATAGAGCCTGATTTCTACTTCCTCAGAAGTATATTCAGGTCAGAGGATCTTTGTATCCTCTAAAAAAAACTTGGACCTGCAGATTGTGGTGGTAATACCACTCAAAACTATTTTAAAGTAAAAACTGACAAAACTCTCAAAGCATGTTTCAGTAGCAGGGATGCTGACAAACAATTTAGGTTCATATGTATGACCCCATGACTTTGGTGTGCCAAGTTTAGTTGAATGCCACATGCTAATCCACAACTCTGCGGGACCACAACTCCACACTGGACATAGAGAACTTTGCACCCCGGTCTGTAAGAATAGCACTGGCCCTTGAGGTCAGAGACACAGGTATGTAGGGAAGAGTTTTTCCATCTCCTTCTCCCTCTTACTCTATAAGTGGAAGGCTTAAAAGCACCCTACACACAAACTTCTAGCACGGAAAGGAAGCCCAGCTGAGACGACAATCTTCCTCATTGATGTACTGAGTGCTTGTATTTATCCTTCACCATTTTTAAACAGTTTCCTAGCTGGTCCTCCCAGCACTCTTTTATGAAAAGCAGGCTAGGATATGGAAAGGGATCACCCCAATATCTACCTGCTAGTGATCAGAAATCTCCAGACACAGACAAGTGCATGCCCAAAACTGCAAATGAGTGCACACACAGAAGTGCAGACAAAAGGGGCAAAAGAGTATTGTCAGACTTTTATAAACCTTATGTGGGACCTGGTCTGTTTTGTAAGAGAAAAGTTGTATAATCATGTTATAAATTTTAAGTTTTGGCTTTAAGTCAAAAAGAAGAGTAAAGAAAGCAGTCATCTGTAAAAAGAAATTTTCCAACTCATAACAGTTACATCAAGGACATAAAATCAGGCTTATTTGTGTGACCACAAGATAACAGGATAACAAAATTAAACTAATGTTAGAGCGAGACAATTCACTGATACAGTAGCAAAATTAGATACAACTGTTGGCATTCATTTTTAAAAAATTAACATCCAAGTTGTAAACAATATTTACCTGCAGCAGGCTGACCCCTCTTACTATGTTAAAACCCCTGTATCAACATCCACTTCTTTACTACGTTAAAAAAAGCATACATGTATATGTACATATTTCAATAATCAACCGTGGATATTTCATTCCCCATATTTATTTTATTTGCTATACTCTATGTTTAATAATTTCATCTAAATGTTTTCAGAGACAGCTGTTCAAAGTTCATGATTTTTTTGAGGTTTCTTGATCTCTTCATTCCCAGCTTGCACAGGATCAATATGACCAAGGGCTGTCACTGCAAGTCACACTGCCAAGTACTGAGTGGACCCTTCAAGGGGAGACCACAACATCTGCACTTTTAATAGTGCAACTTGGGTTTTTTCTACATGCTTCATCAATTGATTGCACTCAGTGTCAGTTAACTCAAAATTTACCACTCCATACATTTTCTACTTCAGTAAAACGCTGCAAAAGCAATTTAGGAGCCCCTGACAATTCTCACCACTGACAAAGCCAGTAGCTGCAGGAATTGATACGAACAGCCACTTTGCACTCCCTTCACTTCTTGAGTTGTGAAGCAGAAAGATCTGCAAGAACAGATTAGATTGATACCGTAATTTTGGGGAAACTACAAGCTATAGCTACACTGCAGAAACTGGTCAGTCACATAAGCAGCCAGAGGTACTCTGCAAGTCAGCACATCTAACCCTGAAGAACAGATGTGTAGTTAGCCAGACTCCCAACGAGATTTCCTTTCCATCCTTTCTCAACTCAAACCGCTTCTAAGTAGAAGAAACAACACTCTTTTGTTATTATCTCACTGTAAAACAAAAAAAACCACTGCACTGCACTGCACTGCACTGCAGGCATTCTATGAAACTATTTCATTTTCTCTATTTTCTAAATCACACCAAACAAAAATCAGTGATGGTCAAATTATAACTAATCAAGTACGCTAAGCCTTATTCTGCAATATAAAAGCACCATGATGTCAGCTGGGCATCAATGACACTCAGTTCAGTGACAATAATGCCAGCTCTAAACACATACGCACCGTATTCTGTAAGGAAGATGAAACAAATGGGAAACAGCCATAAGATGCACTGGCTACACACTCGGGAAAGAACTGGTCAGTAAGGAAAGGCGGGAAGTGCTCAGTCTCACCAGCTCTAATGGCAGACTAACTTCATCCCTTTCTGATTCCATGGAAACGATGAATTAGCGGAAGGACTGAATTTGACGCAACTGAACACTGATGTTACACTTTGCGTCTCTGGGTCAGCTAGTCATCAGAAACTTGAGCCTGAAAAGTGCATCATACTTCAGTCAGATTCAGTAGAGCTGTTTTTTGATACAGCAATCTAAATAACGGAGATTTGCATACTGAGTAAATTACATGTAAGATGAATCCTATTTGAGATTAAAGTGCCCCAGTACCTGAATGTGTTACAATATATATAAAAAATATGTGTGTGTATATATATATATAAAATAAAACCTGAACAGTGTTCAGATTTGAAGACTGTCAGTAAGGTTTTGCAGTTATTTCTGCACCAGCCACATGACTCAAGATGCTCTGAAAAAAACAAAGCACAGACACTGCAAACATGAGAATTAAAACCAGTACTATTCTCAAAGCTGCATTTATCCCATATCATTTCCCATACAATTAGCAGAATTATGACCAGTAATGTACAACTCTGATGACTTAAAAGTTGACCTTAAAAGCCCAGTTCTTACTTCAGGTTTAAAAATTCCACAGGAAAAATAAATTTGAGAGACCCATGAGAGACACCCTCCCACCCAAGAAAAACTTAAACACACACTGCACTCACTTTAACAAGATTTACTGCTAAATTTCATTTCTGTGTCTGTGAAAGATAGGGTGCTTTTGCCTTCAAAAATTTAGTAGGCAACTAAACTGAACATTATACACAGTAAGCATCTTAGTATTTTATTCGTTGCATCTTTTATACAGAATAAGCTTCACTGATATTTAATTCACTGCAGTATTCTCCTGATGTAGCAATAAAAGATTACATTATAAACAAAGAACAAAATTTTGACTTGAAATTTTTTTTAAATGTGTGCAATTTTTGCAGTTGACAAACAGCATCACAATTACTGAAAAAAAAGAAAGAAGCACATAAACTACGGCCCATTTTTTTCATCTCCAATTGATAGTTTTTCTATGTTTATCATAAGTATGGGAAGCTAGACTCCAGTAACTAAAAATAAACATACCTATAAATTCCTAGCAATCAGGATTCAAATAAAGGAGAAAACATACAACAACAACAAAGTTTCTTTTCACTTAATTTGACATCTGTGATCTATTTACACTATATGAGTTTAAATTCTACAGGATCATGAAGGGTAAGGAATTTTGAAATAAGCTGTTAGGCATTACTTAAAATGGCACTTTCGTAACTCAGGTCTGGGATTTTAGAATTGCTAAAACCGTGAAAGACAATACACTGCAGTATGTCTATACCATTATAACACAGAAAACAATCTACTCCATAAAGTGTCACTGAGATGGCTCAATCAAAGTAATATACATTTGTATCTTTATCAAGATAGATATTACGGTAAAAATGCTCACATTAAAAAATATAGTTATTATTTTTCATATTTCCATTAAAACTAGAAGGGACTACATGAGCTGAAGTATGAGGAATTTGGATATAATGACATGCTTCCTCATTTTATAGCACTAATAAAAATAATAATAGAGAAAGCTCTGTTATAAATCTTTAATAACCACAGTTTAATTTCCTAGTATATTTTAAAAACTTTACTATGTGGGTGTATGTGCATGCATGTCTGCATAAACACACAGATAAAAAAAATCTAAGTGTATATATTACACACACACACATATCCACATTCCTGCATACAGCACTTCCGTAGCGCAAACGGAACTCAGGGACTCTTCCATGTGACAACTGGGCGCCACATGCCAGGCTTCCTTATTTCTCTATGCTTACCGAGTAAATAACTCTCATATTTGGCTGAATGTAAGTGTTAAGATTCTTTAAAATACTGGTGCTTTAGCCACAATATCATACACAAAGAAATTATACTGCAAATACTGCTGATCAAAAGTTCAACATGGAAGTTCATCATGAAATGGAATGTAAATTATTCTAAAAATTAGTATTCAAAGATTAGTTACACATTATGGCAAAAAACTTGGAATTTATAGAAAGTTTAAAGTGTAATTCACATTACAAAGACCAGAGATACTTTATAGATGGAATTTTTAAATATGGATATGGCCGGCATTTATTTTTAAGCTTACTTCTATTAGAAATAGACTCGTTTCCTGTACAGGTGATGCTTTGTCTATGCCATATACAGTAGAAAAATAAATTCTTTAGCAACCTAGAAATAGTTTATAAAACTCTTGAAGTTTCATTTTCTTTGCTAAACATGCCAAGATTAGACTGAAAACTATAAATAAAAGCTATATAGACAACAGGTAAAGTAGAACAAGTTAGGAATACTACAATTTACAGGACAGATTTTATTGTACTATTAGTTCCTGTGTGCTTTGCAATAGGAATAGGGTTGACTTTTCTTTTTTGTTTATGTTTTCTTAAAAAAGATAATTACTTGCAAGAATATAACACAATATCAAGATAATTTATAATATACATGTACTTCAAACAGCAGCCAGGTTTATGGTATTTTAGTAATCTAGAATGATAATCCAAGTCATTGGAAGTACAATACCTAGGACATAAGTGGGAAAGGCAATTTTTATTTTGGGAAAATGGAGCAAATCAATCTCTTAATAAAAGCCTTAATTCTCAAAATCATCTATTTACTATAATACATACAAGACGATCTTAAATCTTGTTATAAGTGAAGATTACAACAGTGACCATCATAAAGCTTTTTTTTTTTAAACTACACATAACATTCTAGCAGCTGAATGAGCCAAAACTTTCTTCTTTGCAGACCAAAAAAGGTACATTTTGAGCATGAAAGAAAAAAAGCTGCTATGAAAAGTCTCACAGGTAGTGTTTATCTATGGTCTCCCCTTTGCTACAGTTTGTAACTTTCTAATTTTTTCACCACTATCAAAATATTTAACCAAAAGATTTGTTTAAATTAAGCAGCATTCTTTTACAGCAAAATTGGTACCAATATAAAGTAAAATAACTGAAAAAAAAGATAATTTAAAAATACGGTGAAAAAAAAGTCATCTGAAATTCTAGTATAACATACCACAGGAAAAAAATATGAACACAAGTTTATGTGATTTTATATATACACACTCCAAAGAGGTTAATTGTCAGTACCCAAAGTATTTATTGCTATGTATTAGCAATGTATTTTTGTATATCTTTAGAGGGTCACATAAAAATAGATTTAAAGAATAGATTAATTGAAGTCCTAGATTAAAACATTGTTTGGTTTAGAGAATTTTACTACAACAAAAGTCATGTTTATGTATGAAAAGTTATATAACCTTATATGAAAATGTCATGAACTATTTTCTAAACACTACATGTATTCCCAAGTGGGAAAAATTAAAATATCTAAAATATATTAGATTAAGTTTACAAGACCATCAATGATCTTTTAAACATGCAGCTGTTTACAGAATTAACAGTTTTACAAAATGTTTAGTTCAGTAATGGAACATAAAGAAATAAGTAGGCAACATCAAAATTTTTGTACAATATTTGAAACTCACTTTTACAACAAGCATGTCCTTGGTATTGTGCTGTAAGAAATAATAAGCAAGTTCACCCACCCATAAACTGTCCACAGGTTTACTTATAAGTAAAGATGGATGGTGAGGGATTGTAAAATTCTCAACAGTGCATTTTGCATTCTTCCATAAACCACCCTAAGCATAAAGTCACATAAGTAGCCAGGAGATTACAAAATAAACTATAGCTGGGCTTTAGTTGTTTACATAGAATGCTTGAATGTGAAGAAAATTGCCAAAAATAGCATGTTAAATAACAAAAACCAGCCATAAAGCAGGCTGTAAGCATTGAATGTTTCATAAATGTAATTTTTTTAAATCATTTAATTTCTATAGAAAAATTTTATTCACAATATATTGTGACAAACCGTCACAGGAATGATATAGTGATTGCAATAAGGTATCATGCAGCAGCAGCTTTGTACTTTATAGCTATTTTTGCTTTTAAAAATTAAACCTCTCCAGTCATGCTTATCACATAGTTTTTATCTGCAGCGTGTACAAATGAGGAACACAGTACGGGATAGAACAAAAAGATGTCCAATCAGCTGGATGGGAGTTATCGGTCATAAATATGAAGTACATTACTGTATCCTGAAACATGCATGTCTATAGCTTGTCTCTACTGTCCAGCGCCAGGCTGCCTGCAATCATCTTCTGTCTAAATAATGCCAAGAGGGTCTGCTGGTAACTGTGACTGTATCAGCTGAGGCTGCAGCGGCGGGGGCAGCTGCAGCGGTACCATGGGTTCCACCATCTGCACCGGGTTGGAAGGCGCTGGCTGACAGGCCACTGGGTTGGGTGCTTCCACAATCTCCCCGTTGTAAAAGAAAAATTGGCATTGTTGAATGAAGGTCTCTATAACCGACTGGTGGATTTTGGTGGTAGAAAGAAACTCTCTGTTTTCAAAATCAGGTCTCATCAAAGTAGGCCAGAAACAAATCGATAAGTTATCAGCAGTCATAAAGTTGGTCTTATAGTGCTGACTAACCCTGAAATGAGAATGATACAGACAGAGTGAATTAAAACCAGTATGCAATCAACTAAAAATATTCACATAGTGCTCTAACTGTAGGCATTATTACTAAACAATCTCAAGATTTCTGCTCCTTTCCTCCAGCAATCCATTAAAACAATTGTCCTTGAATATTTTATGCGATTATGCAGAAGAAAATTTAGAAAACATGTAGTTTCCAGATTTGGATAGTTAACTAATATAAATCTGATTAAGCTTTTAATCAAGAAAGAAATTCAACATTCCACCAGCATTTTGAACTGACAATAAAAAATAAACTGAAACAGGTTCTTCACTTACTATTTAAATTCATTATTGCAATACTATCACAAAAACAAACAAACAAAAAAACTACAAGGAATAACAAACCATCCTGTTACCAAATTTATCATCTACAAGTAAATGCCTACTCAGAAAAAAGAAAATGGTTTTCACAGTAATAGGCTAGAAACAGACAGCATATTTTGCTCTCTAAAATATTCTGCATTCTAAACTGGCATCCCAATTTTATCTATAAGTAATTACTGAGAGATACATGCAAAAGTATGTGTTAATCCAGCTGACATACTAATATATGCATTCAGCTGGGAACATGCATTTCCCATATTACAGTAGACATCACAAAGGTAGCAGAGCTACAATTGTACTGTAGAAATAGACAGAAAACAAAACTTCAGAAATTCGTCGGTTACAACTTTGATGATTAACAAGAATAGCCCACAAGAATTTCTGACAGCTGGCTGCAGTCCATAGACTCAAAAGCTGTGAAAGCCATAGTAAACACTAGAATTAACACTATAAGAAAATATTTCCACTTATTTACAATGCAGGTATAATGGTAACTATAAAGCATAAAAAACAGCATGAAGGGATACAAATGCTGCCTCTCAATCTGTTTTGAGTAAGTTTGGTCCAAAGGACATTTGGATACTGTTTTCGAGCAGCAGTAAAATTCATCATCTCTTTGCTAAAAAAATTACATTTTAAATTCATTTACAGATCAAAGAATAAATGTAAGGTACATATTATTTAGCATTATTATTAACAAGCTGTATCTGCACAACCATTAGACCCAATAAATGAAGCAATGGGAACCTACGGCTAGAGGTGAGAATAAAAGGCATTTCACCTCTTCCCCAACAACAGCTCAAAACCAGATTAAACAAAATGAACAATCAACTGCATTCCCTTCTGTGCTTCAATTTTACCTTTGAACTTCTAGGAGTAAACAAAACCCTACCAAACCTATGTGCTGTCTCCTACCAAACTTTCCCAAACTACTTCAGAATCTTCTTCTAAGTGCTCAGCCAATGTTCATTTACCTTCTTCTAGGTTCACTCAAAATGAAAAATGACAAGTATCTCTCTTGATCCTGCCCACTTCCTCCACTGCCAAGCCTCAGGAACTTCAGACTGTAAACCCACTCTGACCAGACTTTAGAAGCTGTACCCTGGTGTTTTCCCAGACTTCAGAAGCATATTATGCCATCTTAGTCCTTATGTATGAAGGGCCTTGTTACCAAGGAACGTGTATAAAACACAACCAGTATCAAAAAAGCCAATGTCAATCCAACACTATCCTGTTTTAAAAGCTCACTTCTGCTTACAGTTAATCAACCACAATTACTTGAAATGCTTGGAAAGGTGCTTATAACACAAATGAAAAATTCATCACACTGTTGCCGTTTATTAAATTCTCATGGTTACTGGTCTTGTACTTATACGATGCAGATAATACTTGTATTTTTTGTTTCAATAACCAGGTCTTGTGCTCGCGGACACACCAAAATAGTATCAATCACCAACCATTACTAACTATACAACAATAGCACATTATTTTACTGTAGTGATACAGGATATAAAAACAAAGCATCTAAAACATTAGCTTGTGATGAGAGCTCTTTCATCATGTAGAAGACTGCTTTACCTCATTAAATGAACAATTCATTTGGCAAACATTTCCATTTTAATTATATACCAGCAATAATTTACCACAAATTAATCTCTTAAAAATAAATACACTGTCAAGAATTTAGCTACAAGTTGCCTTTAAGATCCTGTACACAGCTGTAACCATCTCTTTACATATGCAATTGCTTACATCCAAGCAGATTTCTCGTTGAATGGAATGCAACTACCTGACACTGCAAATGAGACCAAAAAATGACAGCCTTTCTTTAAGAAAAGATCGTTTTGTTACTAGCAACCTGCAATGTAAATCAGTCATCATTAATAGAGAGAGGACCAGACCAGGAAGCAAAGGCCGGTGTACATCACTTATGTTCTCCAGTAAATTCCATGATTAACATGTTTCATTTGTTTGTAGATATGCATGCATTAGAACCTACTGAGGATTCTTAAAATAATGTTTAGCTCTTTTACTTGCAGCAACCCAGGTACTTGACACTGTACATTCAGCTGTGCTATGCAAATAGGTGACCAGATGAAGACTTTTGACAGTTCCAAGACTGCCATTCTTCCATAAAAATGTCTATCAGGTTGATTAAGAATTAACATAACATTTCAGGTAACTAATAACTGTGACAAATTAGAGATGTTTAGTTTTACTTTAGATGCTTGCAAGCACATCTTGAAGTTCTGTAATATGGGTATTTGTTCACTGATATGGTTTTATCTGTTTCAGGGCTGAGTTTGTACTAGACAAGACTACAATGGTAAAATTGATCCATTTCCTTGAAAAGGAAAATGGACGACTCTATAAAGGTTAAGCAAGTTGTATATGTGATGGAGAGAAGTGTAAAAGTAGGCACCTAAATTCTAAAATCTTACACATTCCATGAAAAGACTCCTTCCAAACTGCAGTAGAGAGTACCTACATTCTCCCTGTTGACTAAGTAGGGAAGTTAAAGGTTCTTATTTCCATCCCCATACTACAAGCCCAGTTATATACCTGCAGAAACACAAACACACAGACAGTAGTCCAGAACAATTAAATGTCATGAAAAGCTTATGTATGTGTGTATACACAAACCGACTGGCTGAGAAGTAACATTGCAGAGAGAGGGACAAGAAAGTCCTAATGGACAACAAACTGAGCATGTGTCAGCCAGGTGACCCTGTGGCAAAGAAGGCCAAGAGCACCCTAGGCTGCATTAGGAGTGCTGCCAGCAGCTCTAGGGAAGTGATCTTTCCCCTCTACTCAGCACTGCAAAGGCTTTATCTGGAGTCTGGGATCCAGCTCTGCACTCCCCAGCACAACAGACATACGAATGTACTGGACACCACCCTGGACAATCTGCTGTAATTGACTCTGTCAAAGAAATGGGGTTGAACAAAACAATCTCCAAAGATGCCTTATAACCTCAATAATAATATAATTAATTGTATTCTCTGGATTTCAGAGAAGAATTTCATTTTAGCTGAACAAGAAGTTTGAGTAAGCTGGTCTTTTTCTCTCCTTTTTTATGACAATATTGTACACGTAAAGGCTCAGATTACGATGTGATATACATCTATTAAAACTATTTTAGTAAATATGGAAATAACTTTTAAAGATAAAAACATTAAATTTCTATGCAAGAGGCAAAATTTAAGAAGCAAGTGTAACCAATTTACTGTTACTTACAGCTTTTTACTACATTTTACTATTCAGCACAGGGTTTGGGCTCTCCATTAGCCCTGTTTTGGCAGGAAGGGGAGAGGGGAGGAGGGTGTTTAGGCCAAGTGACTCAAATTCCTTAAAACCTAGATTAGTCTATAATTTTAATAGCTATTATTTCCTGGGGGGAGAGGGTCTGTAATAGTTATAATTAGGTCCATAGTTATTATTAGGTGCAGTTATTCTTTCAAGTTTTTGTTATGTACAGAAATCATTCTTATATTAGTAGCAATGATGCCAGATAAATACACGTCAATAAAATGTGAAAAATAAATCTATAAGGCTTTATTAATCAACTCTAACTCCTAATTTCTTTTTCCACACTTTCAATTCTAGTAAATAATTCATTGTTAAAAACACAATCTTTTTTGCAATTGTTATAACTTAAACAAAATTGAAAAATACTAAACCTGTTTAGATGTGTTATTATGTATCTGAAGACATCATAGTTCACTGGGTGGAATTTCTTCACAATTTCTTTTAACTCATGTAGCCGTTCTGTCTTATCCATGATTTCTATAGAAATAAGTGACATTTTCTGACACATCTAGAAAGACATACTGAATAAAGTGTTGCTAAGTCTTTTTCCTAGTATAATGGTACAGATAAGATCTACACAAAGAGAAATATCAAGTGAGAAAATATTTAATAAAATTCCTATTTCCATAGAGTAACATTTTTATTATAGAATTTAACTAAGCACAAAAATATTTTTCAGAATTTAAGCAGAATTATTTATCTGTGTTCAGCAAATAATTGCTTGACTAGCTCACTGTTGGCTTGTAGAATAACAATGTGACAGGGTCACATTGTTAGTTTCCTCTGCTCGCAAAATGTTATCACAGAAAGATTCACATGAGCTTAGAACATCTTAAGCTTCACAGTTATTCAAATAAAAAAATTACGAATAGGGCTGGTGCAGCTATTTTAAATAAACTGCTTAAAGAAGAACAGGGATTCTTCACAGGCCCAAAGGACATTATTCATGCTTCAAACAGGAAATAACCAACGTGTAGGAAAGGAATATGAAATAAACTAACAATGTAATTTTAAAAACCCCAGCAACTAATGCTGTGGATCCATACATTCTGCAGAATACAGTTCTAATCAATGATGATTCATATAATAAAAAGGAATACAAGTTCCCCTCTAATACTTGACTGCATTGCTAAAAAGAGCTTTGATCTACCCTAGTATCATAGAAAAAATGTTAAATACAGTTCAGTATATCCCAAACATAAATTTAAAGCAGTATTAATGGCATTTTAAAACAGTAATTCCAGTTATATTCTAAGCTATTTTATGTTTTGACTGGAATTTAACTGTTATTACTTTTAAGAAAAAATAAAACCAAAGTAATTACATTAAAGATGCAGTATGCCTGAAAAGTACAGCAGAACTACCAGAAATAGGTATCTAGAGATATCATCAGAAAATACAAATTTTCTAATGGGCTATACATTAATCAAGTCCAGGCCAAGCCTTAGGCTTACACTACTGTTTCTGTGTTTTGAACAAAAAGTACTTTGTAATACTGTATGTCACATTTGTAGTCCATAAAAAAGGTTGGTGGTAGTTTTGTGAAATAACTTGCTGCCAATACGAGACACTTATTTCAAAGACAGGAATACTATGAACCATCTGAAAAATGTTTGTAAGGCAAACAAAACTAAGCATCTTGTAAGAGTTCAAAAAGAATTCGAAAAAAATCTAAGAGAATCAGAGAATTACCATAGTATCTCATAGGTGTGTCTGATTTTTAAAGCCTACTTTCAATGTAAGACTTCATGAATTCAAGGGGTTTTTCTCATTAAAAACTGCAAAGCCGCTCCAAGAGCTTTCATCATTTTTATCACTTAACAAAAAATGGAAAGAAGTAGATTTCTCCCAATTAAATTTTCTAGGAAAAGGAGAAATAAGCCACAAACTTATTTTGGAAAAAAAAGTATTACATTAATCTCATCATATAGTTCTTCTAATTTTAAAGAATATTAAAAAATGCATCTAAGCAATTTAAAAAATATTCAGCGTAGGTAGTCCTCTCAACTTACAGTGAAGTAAAAATAGCAATAAGGGCAATGGAAATACCACAAATCAAGAAAAGATTGTTTATTACTTACTTGATGTTTCTAACAACTCTTGATGCAAAGAGTAAGGAACTAATGGATCTGGTAAATCTGCAAAGAAAGCTTTAAGAGCCCCAGCAACAGCATTCACTGTTACTCCCATTGATTCTAGACTGATATTATGATCTGCAAAACAAAATTTTAAAAATTTAATAGCAGTGTAAGTAAAACCTACTGTTATCATTCCTTATAATACTTTATGAAAACAAGAATTTATTCAAAATACTGAAAACTAAAATTTTGCCAAATGGTTATTAAATAAGGAATGACAAGGTGAACCTATTGATAAGCTGCTATCACACCAACCGACAAGAAATCAAATGTAAGAAAATCTGACAGTACTACAAAACAGTAGAAGATCAGAAAAATAAAGTTGTCTAATTCACCATGAAGACTTGAATGTTTCTGTATTTGTCACTAACTGGCTTCTGATTAATCAATTTTGCCCAGTAAGGAGTTATAAATTCTATTTCCCAAAATGTTGCTGAACAGCAAAGCAAGGCATCAAGAAATAGTACGTTTATTTTCTTTAACATCTAGGAGATATTTTACTATTTTTCACAGGCTCAACGTCATGATTAACATCCAAGAATTTTTAGTAAGTGTTTTCATTTTAAAATATAAACACATTGAACAGCCTAGCCTACTAATCCCATTTTATAATATTTTACAATGTCAAAGGCTGTGTTAGAAATTATCCAGACTTAATTGTTAATGCATATTCTTCAAGAGAGCTCTCACTAAAGTACCAAGAATTACTATTTTTGGGGCATAAGAAGCAGAAATGAATGCCTTAATGCATAGGACCGATGAACTGTTAACACAAGGAGCAGCTAAGACTGCACTTGAACTCTTTCAAACCTTCAAATACCACCTAGACAATATTTTAACAGCACTTAAGCCAGCTGCTACAAGATTTCCCTCCCATTCTGGGGGCTTCACTGGTAATAACCTGGACTATACCAATACAAGCCACCAGAGCAGTAAGTGCTCAGTGCTATGGAAGTTGGTTTGAAAGTGCAATCCTTCTATATTGCACCATGATAAATCCATGGAGAATTCAGGTTCTGTTTTGGCTTTAAATAATAAAATTTCGGATTACCTTGATCAAACTGTTTTTGAATGTTGTCTTGATCTGTTTTATTCCCACTAACACGGTACAGGCCTTCAGTACATAATCCTTAGAAGAGGAGGAAAAATAAATATTAAAAAGCAAGTTTATATACTATGAAGCAAAGCAGAACCAGTTATAACTACTAATTCAGAAACCAAAAGTAGGAACACAATTCTTAAGTGCCTAAAAAGTAAACACATTAACCATTATAGCAATATAGGGCTACAAAAACACAGAATGTCAGTTGTCTATTTAGTCCAATATTCTATTTAATATGAATCAAAGGAAATGACATTGTGGATAACAAGACTCTTGACAGCAGGTATTTGTTGAGTAATGTACCCAAAATTATTCTCTTACTGATTCCTCTTAGACTGTTGTTATTTGCACCTTTTTTTAAATAATCACAACCCTAAATTCTGCGGTACTGACAACATTTATGTTTTTAAAAACTGTCTTCACAGTTTGGCCTAAACAACTTATTATGGCAAGTAACTACACACTAAAAATACTCTGCAGGGGGAAAAAAAAAATCAAACATTTGTAACTGGATCCCAATCTTTTAAATTCACGGTGTAACACACTCCTATATATAAGAACTTAATCTTCCAACATGCTTTCCATTTTACCATTTATATTTTATAAACTTTTAATCCATTTCTTCTCAGTACTTAACTAAGGTAAATTATCACATCATTTACAAGTCTTTCTTTAAGGGGAGAGGGGAAAAGGGGAAAGGTGTTTGGAAGCAGAGGTTCCCTAAGCTTCTCATTATTACTTTGTTTTACCACACTTTACAGAGTCATTGTAACGCCAGCAGCCTTTCAAAGTAAACACTGCACAGTACACCTTCATTATGCAGACACACACACACTCACTTGCACACTGCACTCCAGTGATTATCCTTCCTATTACACTGCTGTCTTTCCTGCCCACAGCTACTCACTGAATGAAAGAGTCCATCCTGATAATCACACCATTACTGAAGCTATTTTTCTTTTTTAATTTAGAACCTATTAAGGAATATAAACAATGTATAGTTCCATAATTCTCCAAGTTACCTTTATGGGTGGAAAACCATCTATATGCTAGATCTCCATAATACTACATGGTTTTATTAAAAACTTCACAGGTTTCACAGCTTTATGAAATCTCTTGGCCTTTTGCCATCACAAGCCAGTAAGTGAATGCATTTTAGATCATCAGATCAATACTCAACTGCTCTGTCACACCACCATCCACCGAGTGTGCCTTTTAAGTTACCAAGAAACATTAAGAATCCTATTACAATGTTCAAAGTAGAGAAAGCACTTGACTGGTTCATACAGCTGGGAAATTTTTAACGATTTCGTATGACTCTTCTAACTCATTATTTCGTTCTTAATGCCTCAACAACTCACATGTCTCTTTACTGACTGTATCAAGGCTATTTTAAGTAAGCATTTCTTCAATACACTTTCA
>VYZT01003632.1:2583-47532 GCA_013400735.1 Pomatostomus ruficeps
TTTTTTTGACCTGGTTGTAGAGTAGGAGAAAAGGGTCTTGGGAAATGGGCAATCTCAGGAAGCGTCATTGGGTGGCAGCAGAGCATTTACCACTTGCCGTGGCATCCCAGCCAAATAAAGCCAGCAAGAGCTGCATGTTTGTTCTACTGCATGCAGTTCTGCACGTTGTGATACAGGTAACTGCAGATGAGAGCTCAGAATGGTGTTTGTGGTGAGACAGCCTTCTGTGTTTGAGACACAAGGTTTCTCTCCAAAAATGTGTTTGCACGCGTGTATGTATCTGTGTGTGTATGTGGAAGTATATGTTTATATAGAAACATGCATGTACATGCACACATAAAAGCTGTGTCTCTGCAGGTGAGGTTTGCTCTGTGATAGTGAGGAGCTTTAACGTGATTACTGCAGCTCCCAAATTAGATCCCATATCCCTGACAGACCGAGTTTATTCCCAAGAGATAAGTCTTGGTGCTGGTGAGAATAAAGGCATGTAAAAGTTCTAAATTAATTTTTCTACTGAAAAAAATCAAATGGGTCTGTGAATGTGACCAAGAAAAGTGATTTTTTTTTATTAGTAATTTCTGCTTTCCTGGAGTAAAAGTATGACAAGCAGGACAATATTTGTTATCCTTTTAAGAAGAAATTACCCTCTCCATATTTATTCTACAGTGTGAGTATTTAGGCTTTTGGGATAATGTGGATGGTGCTTGAAAGACTTTGAAAATCTCTCCTATTTTTGGAACTAGGAGCTAGGTGTGTTTTGAGTGTGTTCATTTCAGTGAAGAGATAGAGCATTTGTTTTTGTTTTTTGTTTTCCTTTAACACCTCACCATGTAGCTAACACAAAGGAATGTGCCATGGCCTTAAGAAGAACTCAAACTGCAGCAGGCATACACGCAAACATGCCTGTTTCCTTTATGGAGTTACATCTTTGTTTGCTAGCTTTTTAAAAAGAGGTGCTGCTCTTGTAAGTAAATCTCTTACCTTCCAACTGCCCATTCTGCTGTCACCACCATGGAAATGCCATCAATCTCCTACTTTATGGGCAATGTCGCTGCAAATGTGGAAACTCAGTGACTGGAAGGAATTTAATATCTTCCTTTTGCTACTTTGCCTGGGAATGAGGAAGTTAAAACTGTCCCCATGGACTTCCTGCAGGCATCAGGGATGGGCTGCCTTTGGGAATTGCTTGCCCCTGAAATAGGGAGGGATCTCTGGGGTTCCCTGCTCCTACTGAGCAGTGAATGTCAGGTACCAATCCTTACAGTCTGGCCTGAAGATCTTGCCTTAGTAATGCTGAGGTTTATCTGAACTACACTGATTTCTGTTTGGTTCAAGCCCAAGGCCCACAGCCCGTAAAAACAAGAACAAGCTCTGAACAAGAGCTGCCCTGTTTCCGAGCTCTCACTGAGCTCAGGATTCGGCGCTTGCTCCTGCGTCTCCAAAAGTTTTGATCTTGCACCAGTAAGAGGCAGCATTTTCTGGATCCCAGCTCCCTAGGGGCCCTAAACCCTTGTTCACCGGTGGCATATGGCCTCTTCAAGGAAGAAAGGCTTTTGGCTCCTGCAGAGCTTCGTAAAGCCTATTTTTATACCTCATGTACCACTCTTGGGAGCTCTCTGAAGAAAGGTATCTCTAAAATTGTATTGCTATTTTGTTTGTACAGATTACTGCAAGAGTTTGTCAATTGATGTCTCAGCTTCTAGTAACTCTGACATAAGATGTTCCTTGTCCTGAAAAGCTTGGAAAATCAGGCAAGAATCAATGTGAGAAAAGAAACCTGTTCGGTTATAGGAAGGTTCCTTGTATTTGAACCAGATGTCATGAGGTTATTACATTATCTTGTCTTTGTTCCATCTGCAGTGATTTAACTACAGTGAATTCACTTCATTCCTGAATTTTTCTCTTATTAGTTTAAGTAATTGCCTTGTTGATTGTTGCACCCACACAGCGCTGGGATTATTTTTATTTGACCATACATAAGTGAAATGTCCCCTTATGCAGTGTTTCACTATTTGCTTCCATGCTTTGTGTACCTTTTGCAGAACATTAAGGTGTTAAACTGGAGATGACAGGAATTGGGGTAGTGAAGGTCAAATGTACAAACTCTTAGGATATCCCACTTTGGCACTAATGTTCAACCTAGGAATGCAGTCATCAGTGAGAATGTGATGGTAGAAACAACATCTGATGTTTTTGTCTGTAGAAAATTGATTATGTGATTATGGTGGTAGAAAATGCTGATGAATAAGGGGAGCATTCTCATTTTTTCATTTGTAGTACATGTAGCAGGATTTTCTTATTTTCTTTTGGACAAAGACACGGTTTGAGGAAAGAGGCTGATACTGGAAAAACTTACTTTATTAGAGAAATCCATTATACCTGTTCTAATCCTGAAGTGTCATGTTCTTTTCAAGACTCCGTGCTGCTTCTGTCTCTTTGAGGAGTCAGCTCTCTCAATGTCAGCTTTATAACCCTTAGTTAAGTAATAGTTCTTTGGAACACACTACCTCTGGCTTTCATTTTCTTCACATTCAGGCATTTGCCAATCTGACTGCAGAAAAATCATGGTTCCTATTGTCCCGTGCCTATTTTATATGCTGACACTGGGAAAACTTGCTTTTTCCTACAAATTTGCAATGGCATCCTCTGCTTTTCTAGGGGTTACTTCAAGAGGATAACCAGCATTTCCTCCCAGTTCAGCTTCCCCATGTCAAAGATATTTGATTGTTTCCAGTGGGGGGAGAAGGGCATTTTGCAGGCTGATAATTCCATGTGTACCTGTTTCAATGGATGTGTCTTAGGGCAAATCTCCCAGAGGAATAAACCATAATGTTAACAAAACAACGTGAGAATCTGTAAGGTCAGCACTGACTGTAGAGCCCCTACAAAGCCAAAGGCCATTCCTGCTTGTAATGCTAGCAGGGATTTCTGAAGGTCCCTTTGGATCTGCCATGGATTCAGCAAAAGTGCATCCAAACCTCACATGTCTAAAAGGCTGAATTTTGGCCTCAGTGACTCGCCCATTTTAATGAAAGTTCGTTTTAGCTAGGAAGCTTCAGAATGTGCAGTTAGGAAAGACCCTACACAAATTCTTGAGCAAACAAAGAGGAAAGAAGGTACTGGGGTTGGGAAGGAGGGCCCCTGAAGTCATCAAAACATTCATGCATTTTTGGGACACTTTGTTACAAATCAGGCGTTTACGCCTCTTTTCCTGTGTACCACAGACCACTGGAATTTCATGTGGCCCTGTATAAAAGGAGATTATTATGTATTATTTATAAAACTGTGTTTCAATAATTTTGTCCGCTTTGTTTCCCTCAATTCACCAGCAGAGGGCTGAAGGATTGATCAGCTACTTAATTTAGCTTGAGTTCACAGCCGAAGTACTCAAACGATGCTGTTCCTGCCAGGGTTTGTCACTCTGTGCTATCTGAATTTGCGTTATGGGCAGCAAACCTTGCTAAGCCTGGAGATCCATCCTCTCCAGAGCTGAGTAATGTTCACAGCAAAACTGTCAGATGTCCCTTCTCAAGGTAGCGTGGCATTTTGAAGCATTATTGTTTTACTGCAGAGCTGCCAAGTGGATGCCTTTCTGGAATGTGCAGTTTTAAGCTTTTTAGATCTGCCTGATGGTTTCTGGTCTGTGTGAGGCATGATGATTAGATAAGGTGACTGTGATGGCCCATCTTGATCTGAAACTGATGTATCTTTTTACAGAAGCCTTGGCTGATTACTCGGTGAACATTCAGGGAAGTTCTCCCACCCTCCTTGTTGCATGCACTACTGAGTGGGGTTAAAAACAGAACTTTGCATTCTGAGAATGTAGCCAAAAGTGGAAACCTGAGCTTCATGGGAAGGAAAATAGATCCTTTTGGCTTGTCAGAATGGGTTAGTTCTTGCAATAACCCCATGCTTTCCCCCCAACAAGAAGGATGGGATTCTGAGTTCCTACTTCCTTAAAAGTTGTAGAAATTCAGCTCCTACACTCCTGAATTTGTGGTTAAGTTGCCTTTTAGCTGGTCTGCAGAAGAGTGAATTATTTCTTCATTTTAACTCCACTTAAAGGTCTGAAAGATTTCTTCTGGTTTCAGTGGCCTTTGGTCAGGCCTGGGATGTGTTATGAAAACAGCAGGGACTGTCACTGTGGCTGTTTTTGACCCTAAAGCAAATTTTCGGGTGACACCAAGCTCAGAGTGGTGACACACCTGAGGGATGGGATGCTATCCAGAGGGACCTGGATAAACTCAAGAAGTGGGCCCTTGGGAATCTCATGACGTTTAACAAGACCAAGTGCTGGTGCTGCACCTGGGTCAGGGGAACCCCCAGTATCAACACAGGCTGGGGGATGAACAGATCCAGAGTGGCCCTGCTGAGAAGGATTTGGGGGTTCTGGTGGGGGAAAGGCTGGACATGAGCCAGGAATGTGCAGTTGCAGCCCAGAGAGCCAAACGTCTCCTGGGCTGCATCCTAAGCCCCATGGACAAGTCAAAGGAGGGGATTCTGCCCCTCTGCTCTGGTGAGAGCCCTCCTGCAGTGCTGCATCCAGCTCTGGGGTCCCAGCACAGGAAGGACAGGGACCTGTTGGAGCGAGTCCAGAGGAGGCCACCAAGGTAATGCGGCACCTCTCCTGTGAGGAAAGGCTGAGAGAATTGGGATTGTTCAGCCTGGAGAAGAAAAGGCTTTGGGGTAACATAACTGTGGCCTTCCAGCACCTGAACGGAGCCAACAAGAAAGATGGAGAGAGACTACTTACGAGAGCATGGAGTGGCAGGATAAGGGGGAATGGATTCAAACTGAGAGTAGATTTAGATTAGATATTTAAAAAAGAAAATCTTTACCATGAAGGTAGTGAGTTCCTGGCACAGACTGCCCAGACAAACTGTGGCTGCCCTGTCCCTGGAAATGTTCAAGGTGAGGTTGGATGGCGCTCTGAGCAGTCTGGGACAGTGCAAGGGGTGTGTCCCTGCTCAGAGCAGGGAGCTTGGAATGAGATGACCTTTAAGGTGCCTTCCAACCCAAACTATTCTAGGATTCTGTGATAAATACAGATTGGCAACATACCTATAGCCTAACTTCTTTGATCTTCCAAGAGCTTTGCCACTAAGAAAATGAAGTACATGGATGCTGTAAAATTATCAGTAAAAAAATATTTAGATGCTAAACACGTTCAGAAACAATTTTTTAAATGTTTTTGTGGGTGTCTTCCTGGGTATTTTAAAATTTTTCTATATCCAATTATGGTCTTTCATAGGAAAATTTTTGCAATTTGAGTGTTTTTCTCATTGTATTCAGGCAGCTTAATGAAGAGAAAGGAGTAATTGTGAACAGGTAGAATTTATTTCTAAGTGCCTTGGAAAGATAAATGAACAACACTCAAAAATAAAATTTCCACCCTGATTTAATATTTCAAATATGCCTAGAATAAATGTGATTCAATTTTATGCTATAGAATTTGTTTAAAATAAATATTTTTCAAAAGAACTGGTGATTTAGGTTCTATAATGTTTGACATGTTTGCTAAATGTTTTCTGGGGCTCCTTTTGCAAACATGGATAAATATGATTGATATCACTCTGGAGAGCGTTTACCTTGGGCAAAGGCAGTTCCTCTCTCTTCTCAATTTCTTTTGGTAGTGCCTTGAGGCTGGTTAAGATCCAGCCTGTGTTGTATGAGTACACAGAACAGTAAATAATCCTTGTCATAAAGAAACTTTAACCTAAAAAGGCAGTGTGAGGAGAGGGACATACAGAGAAGTAAAGATATAATAAAATAACATTAATTTCAGTGTTGTGTTTTCCTGTTGAGGTAAGGTATGTTCTGGGAGAAACTAAGAGGATTGATGGAGGAAAGGAGCTGGCTGAACCTTCAGAGGAGGTAAAGGATTTTTGGAAAGGAGTGGAGGTAAAAGACTGAGAAAGGAGGGGAGAAAGGTGTCTCTGAGCTGGATGGGCAGGGATGAATCAGAGCCTCTGGATGAGTTCTGACTCGGGAATGATTTTCTTCCTATTGAGAAGCTCAGGGTGTTTTACACATTTATTTATGTGCATTCAAGAGCAGACATCTGCATGGGCTTCACTAGTGGTTTCTCAGGAAGAATACCTGTTTGAGTATTTAGCAACATTCTTATCACTAGGTTTTGGTGCAAAGGTTATAAAGCCCATTCAGGTTTTCTCTGTTCCATGGAGCATAGCAATAACTTTGGATTCTGACATTCCCAAATCCTTTTTCAAGTTGTATGCATTTTGTGTCTCTCTTCAGACACGAGCTGTTTCCTGCACAAGGTTCACCATTCAGAAATAAATTTGAGGAGTGAGAGGGTTCTTGTTTTCAGTATATCAAGTGTTATAGTCTAACCTCAAAATTTCAGTTAACCTCCTCCTCATTCGTTGATGGGGAAAAAGAACAGGTAAGTTGGGAGCCGCCTTGATTTTTAAAACCCAAAGCACACAAAGGCCTATTATCTTTGCAGCAGCATCTCTGCTGAAGTACTCAGAAAAAAAGCAAGGGGTGAAACACTAGATTTCTTTTTTTTTCCCTCCTGCAGATTGGAGATGCGTTTGGAGAAGGGTTTTTTTTTTTTTTAGCCAGGAAAGTTGATTATTGTTAATAATGCTACCTCTAATGTTTCATTGTAATCTTATTTTAGGGAAATGTTTGAGCATTAAGCATTTTTCCCACAGCAATGAAACAATGTACCTTTCCCTGCCAAAGATCACATTCACATATATCCTCCTCATTCCTGTAGCTGGAAGGTGAAGCTTGGAATTTTTCCAGTAGCTCGGCTGCCAATTTGTCATCATTGATGGTTATCAGGAGCCATTTGGGGTGTCTCAGGTACAGCGAAGCATGTTCTTGCTGTGTGTGATGTATTTGTTACCTGTGTCAGGTCTTGGGGTCCTGCTTGTGCTGGTTTTTGGACGGCTTTTTCACTCCACACCTGGCTGTAATTTGCCAGGTGTGCATTTCATAGGTGGCTCCTATGAAATAATTAAGTCACAGTGCAGTGATTGGTTGGGGGCGGGGGGTGTGTGTGATGAAGCACATAGAGTTTGCTGGCACCCAGGCTACAAACAGACCTAATTCAATCCCTTGGCACTCAGTGGAAGTTCAGCTATTGAATTCAATGAGAGGAGGTGCCTGCCCAGTGCTCTTCTGGCTTCATATTCAGCTCTGCGTCCCCAAAATGTTGCAATGTCTGTTAAGAAAATTATGAAATCATGTCACTCACATGCATTTGGTATAATCCTCAGTCAAGTAGAAAGAAAAGAAAAGGGAGGGAGGGAGGAAGGTGAGGGAGGAAGAAAGAAAGGCCTATCAGCAGCTCTTACTTCAACTGCAAAGAAATCAGACTTTTGTCATGTGGAGGTACCTCACAGTATTTACTGCCTTAGAATTTACCTGTTAGTGACACTGCAGGAACTCATCACATGGTGTTAATACACAAAATGCTGGAAGTGCTTTGCATGCTGATTTATTTCCAAACCCAGAATTTCGTCCCAAGTGAGATTCAATTCTTTTTCTTTTCTGTGACAATGAGCACGTAGATTCGGCATCATGCTTTGCATCAATGCCTTTTTTTAGCACTGTACATATTAAGCTGAGATACAAAACCAGAAGGAATTTTAAAAATTTAATTGATCTTAGTACTTTATGGTCCATCTAGTGATGCTTGTTGCATTTTGAGTGTTATTGCTGTGTTATTAGCATTACATATGCTGTATGACAATTTGTGTGGAGCTCATTTTTATTGAAAGTAACATAAAAACTGGATTTTTTTCTGGTAGTCTAAGGTTGTATAACAATTTGTTTGTTCAAAGTCTAAATGTTGAGACAGATTTGACTTACATTTTAAGAATAATAGCCTCAGAACACTACTAATAAGTGCTGGAGAACTTGTCAATGCTCAAACAAGCTTGAAGATATTTGAATTATTTGGCCTTCACACTGATGGAGTTTGGGCTAGAATGTATGTCGTGGATGGCTGATAAGTTAGTATTAGGTGCCAAATAGCTATTCTTAGTGCTTGTAGTTGTCCATACTTCTTTAACATTTTCATAATCTATTAATCATTTATTAATCCTTTATAAACCATTTATGAACGTACCCTGAATAAAAAAGTGTGACCATTCAGGATTTTTTCCTCAAGTTTAATATTAAAGGCAAGTCCAAGGTCAAGATGGGCACAGGGAGGCTTTAGGGAGCTAGTGTAGTTTATATTTTGGCCAGTCAGCTGAGGAACCACGTGGAACTAAAATTAGTAAAGTGTGGGCAGTGAAGAAAGTTCACACGGTGTAATATGCTGTGGGCAGTATTAATGTTGATTTACCCAATCTGTTAATGGCATGGTCTGTCTAGACCTTTGGAACATTCCTCAGTTCCTTATTTAATGTAAGAGGAATCATTTCTGGAATTAGCATATAAATTGTCCAGAGTCAGCAGCCCTTTAAAGCAGTGTTCTACCCTTGTGTCATGGCACAGTAACTGTTCTAAACAAAATTTAAATTTCCCAGTCAGGCACGTTCTCATGAAGAAGCTCTTGACTTTTTGTTGCACGCTGAAAAAGTGCATAAACCTGAGAAAGTTCATTAAGTTTAAAATGGGGAAGTGGTCAGGATTTGATTTGGGTACGTTGAATTTATTTAGCCACATTAACAAGGGGAAGTGTGTTATGATAAGGAAACACCTGGCAAGGTCTATCCATGGAGGTTTACGTGTATGGAGTTGAAACTGGAGGCTTTTCTGACTTTGAGACAGTTGGTTTTTTTTCCCTTTCCTTGGTCTTCTACATGATTTGTATACAAGCCATGCTGTAGGGTGCAGTCATTCCAGGGCTCACTCTGACTGGCTCTCGTGTGGGAACAAGTCTGCTCCTGGTACCTGGCACTGGGATGCTGTCAAAACAAGGTCCCAGGAACCTGATGGAGGCAAATCCTCATCCCTGGATGTTGTTCTTTTGTTGCATCTTCTAAAATCCTGTACTCACTCCTCTCCACTTGAGTTGCCGGGGGTAACATGCAGTGCTGTCTTCTAGGTTATCATTTTCAAGGGAAGATAATAAAACATGCATTCAGCTTGGGAAGCCCTGCAGGAGTTGGGAACTTGCTTTTTAGAAAGAGTAGATGTGTAGCCAGACATGAAGAATAAATGTCAAAATGGTGTGGAAGGTTTATTTGGCATGAATCTGAGATGACCACACGGAGCAGTGAAGCCAATAAAATCTTTGTACTAGGAAATCATGTGTTCTGAACATGCCATGCACTTTACAGAAGAACTATTCCAGGAATGTTGCTTGAGAGTTTTATATGTTTATTTGGTACTTATTTTTCGTCTCCCTTGCTCCAAAAGCCAGGTGCTTTAATCACAATGAAATCCACTGCCCAGGTCATGGAGAAAAAGAAATGGAAAATAATGCAATTATGGCAAGTCCTAAAAATGATCTAAAATAACATTTTCATATGCACCTGAATAATAATTTTAAGTTGGGGTATTTCCTTACCTCCCCAGGGCTAAATAGTGAACTTCTTACTGAAAATGCCTTATTAAAAAGCTTTTTTCCATTCCAGAAAGGTTTGGCTTGTGACCAGGAAAGCCTCCAAGATGCTGGATGTTAAATCTGTCATGGTCCCAGTGTCCATCCTTCAGGTTGCACTAATGTTCTGAAGAAAAAATGTGTATCAGAGGAGGGGGTGAGATAGGTTTTTTCCCTGATTTAATAGTGAAGAGCTGTTCAAGAAGGAAAAAAACCTCCAACAAAACAACAAAAATCAAAACAATTTTTAAAAAAATTTATTTAAAAAAAAGCAAAGCTCATGTGGCTAAACACAGGAGTACTGATAGCTGCATATTACGTGCAGCAAGGAGAGTTTGTGTTCTGTGCTGGAACAGGGAGGCCCTGCCTGGTGTCTGTGGGCCCTGAGCTTGATACAAACCAAAAACCACAGCACAAGGTGTCAGGCAGAGGGTATGGCTTGGGGGGGAACACGGGAATTGTGTTTGTATGTTCCAGCTGGGGTGGGGTGGGCACGCTGAGCCTTCTCTCCGGAGCGAGCGACAGCAGCTATTTTGTGATGTGAGCTTAGCAACCCAAGGCTTGCGTGTATTTCACAGGCTTCAGGGTGTCTGACCTGAAGATAACCGTGCTCGAAGGTGTCAGAATGTACCAGAAGAACCAGTGCAGGCTCGTGGGTGTAGTGCTTTGGGACAGGCAGGGATTTGGGGAGGTGCTCTGCGACATCTCAACGCACTTCTCTGCCGTAGCTCCCGGGGGCTGCCTCTGCCAAGCTTGGGGTGCTTTTGACAGGTACCTCTGAGGGACCAGACTTGGGATTATTTCAATAAATTTGTGCCCAAGGCAGTCCCTATCCTGTGACACAAAAACGTGGTGTTTGTGGGGCACAGAGTCGCATTCTTATGGTCTGCATTTGAGTGGTCCCCAGTGGAAAAAGGGCTTTGAATTTTCTTATGTATGCTCCTCTGATATTTTGTAGCTTGTGGTAAAAGATGTATGCTTGTTTTTATGTTTTCTTTTAAAAATATTTCTGCTTCAGTGGCACTTGAAATGTTTGAAGGGTTTCCCCCTCCCTTATTACTCAGTTTAATTGGAATTATGGTGCCTATCAAAAAGTATTACTGCAAGGTGACCTGGAAATAATAATTTCCTTTCATCTATACCAAACATTTGTAGATCATTAAAATGTCACAAATAAAAAGAGTCTTATTCTCAAAGAAATGGTTTTATATGAGCACAGTAAAATATGGGATTTCATTACATACAAAAAGACTATGTTTTGTATTCCTGGTTCACAGAGGAAACCTCCAACACATGTGGAATGCATGGCAGGATGTAGGACCCTCTAAGGGCTGTATACAGATATGTGAAGGGGGAGAGAGGGAAAAAAAAGAAAAGGCACAGTGGTTCTGAGGAAACGACCCCTTTCAGTAACAAATGGAGCATGTGCTCCGGGTCTCCGGGAGGATTTGTACAGGGATCTTGCTCTGCATGTGCGCGCATTCCTCCGAATCAGACAGGTGTTAAAGTGAAATGGTGCCTAGAGGACGCAGCACCCTCCCGTGCTATCAGCAGCCTGACCACATGACGGATCCGAAGGCAGCCAAGCACAACTGCTGAGGGCTTTGCCAAGGGGTTTAGATGCCAAATGCTGAGAGAGAGTATCCTTGCCAGCTTGGCACCTTTAGGCCATGTGGCTGCTGCTGGCATGGAGTTGTCATTGTAATGTGCTGGGAAAAATGGAACCAGAAACTGTCTTAATAGTTCCGTGTGAATGAAGCTCTCTTATTGTTGTGAATATAAAATATTAATTACCTTACAAATGTGTTTGAGAGGCTGTGCGTGGCTTTGGCACCTGTCCAGACTGACAGTGGGGAAATCAGAGGATTGCCTTCTGGCAGCAAAATTTATGTGTCCCCCTGCCCCTCCCCAGCATCACACTGGAAATAAGAGGGGAACTATTTGAAAACAATTGACATCTGGGGGAAGATGTTCATTGGCTCCTGGGATTTGGATCAGTCCCTGAGCTGGTGCCTTAACAGTGGATTTAACCAATGCTATAATCTTCTGGCACCTGTTGCAGTTTTTGGCAGTGGCACAGGACAGCTTTGATTGCACTGGGACTGGAGTAGCGAACATATGTCTAATGCCCATCCCAGAAAGAATGACTTAGTGCCCTTAATGCCTTCCTATTGTTTCCTTTTCCACTTTCTCTTCTCTTATTCATCAAGCTGCTGTTAGTAGCTATCATTACATGCAGACAAGCACCCACCAGCATCTTCAAGCAAATCAAGGATAAAGCAAGAGGGAAACAGCAACTGAGAGAGTTCTGTCTTACCAGAATCCTGCATTTGATTTCCAGTTGTTTGTCTGGCCCTGAATCTTTAAGAAGTATGGTAAATTAAGGTCTCCAGGAAAAATGATACATATGCCAATGTCTGAGATGCAATCAGAAGAGGAGTATTTGGTTTTCTAAACATGTTAATTGAAACAACCCAGTATGTGTCTTCAGGAAGGGATTTCAGAGGACCCATTAAAGGAAGTCTCTGCCTCCATGTCTCTGCACTGATTGTACATCTGTAAATGGCTGCCATCCAGCAAAGCTCTTAAGTGCATGCTTAGCTCTAGCACAGCTTGGCTACAGCAATGTTGCTAACTTTGGCATGTTTGGGGCATTCACATGCCTGCTGAGAGGCACATGCTCGTGTGCCCTTCTGGATAACTGACTCTTCCCTGTGTCCTACAGGCCTGTGGCCAGGAGAGTGGGTCCAATGTCCAGCTCCCGTAGAAGGTATTGAAGATGGCAAGAGGCTTGCACTTCATCTACAGCTCCGGGGTTTTTTTTCCTTCTCTTGAACATCACTGCAACGCAGAGGTACAAACTCCTGAAACATGGTATGGAGGCAACCAACAATGTGTGTGACTTTGCCTTGTCTGGTGCCTGTGCAGAATTTAGTGGTGCTTGTTTAAAGTGACTTCAAGTAACCCATGCAAAGTTGTGGCAGGCTGAGATCACAGAGGAAAAATGTTACGCTCAGATATCAAACACTAAATTAAAGTCCACGTTGCTGCATCACAGTTGTGGGTGCTTGTACAGAGGGATAGCTCAAGAGGTATGCATGTTAAAATTTATCATCGTGTTTGCTGCCTCGTGAAAAGTCAGTCTTGAGAGCTGGGGTGATAGATTAGGTTTGAAGAGAAAGTCCTTGTATGCTTATGGTGATTCTTGGAATTACACCATGGCTTGTTTATCTAGGAAGCCAACAGAAGACCTTGGGCTTCTTATCTACCCACAGATTTCAAGTGATGAACACTGGTAAAGGCTCTTAAGTGATAAATGCAGATAATTTAATTAAATATAATCTAACTGCTCAGATCTCATTAAGTACCTCTGTCAAAATACCTGATTTAGGGGAAAAAATATAAAGGGAAAGGAAAAATTCCATCAGTAACAAACAACTGTACTCATAAAGTCCAACTCATACAGTAAAGTCCAAGCAAGCAAACTCGGTGAAATATTCTTGTGTGTGCAGTTCAGAGTCCACTCAGATATTTTCCAGACTACCATCTGCATCAGAAGTTTGTTGGACAAATAACTCTGATTCTCTCCAGTAGCTTCTTGGTATGCCTGAGGTAGAATTCCGAAAGAGGAATAGCTGGCAAGTTGTGTTTTGTTTTTACCTTCACCAAAGCCTGTTTGGATTACAGGGATCATAGTGCATCTCTGGTCGTTGGAATCTGTACTCATTTATTTTAAGAAAGTTAATTTCTTGGGGATCATAAAAAAGCCAGATGGGGAGAAGCTATCCTGTTGTGGGAAAGTTCTTATCTGCTTCATTGAAATACTTGAAAAAGGCTTTTTAAATAGTCTAAAGAAGTTCACTTATGGCCAAGACCAAAATTTGTTGAGGATGAAAAAAAAAAAGCAAATGTGAGAAATAATTTAAAATATCTTTGTCCAGCTTTTTGCCCCCAGAGGAGGAAGTGAGATATTTAGAAAGCAGCACATGACAGATGCTGCTCAAGATGCTCAGCACATTACTTAAAGACGCTCTGTGACCATCATGTTGCAAGCAATAAAAGAATGTGAACGGGATGGAAGAGGAACAGTCCACATTTACTGTAACCACATCTGTAGCCTCGCCCCTCTCACATGATGGCCAACAAATTCCTACCAGTTCCTGGAGTATTCCTAAACATATCTGGGCAGTGCGAAGCAGCACTGGGTTGGGGAGCCCTTTGGTTACCTCCAAGCGAGCTGGCATGTGTGTAGCAGTTTACCACACAGGGACAGCAGCCAGGAACAGTAAAGCTCTGTTACTGCCATACATAGTTAATTAGCTCGGGTGTCACAGTGAGCAAACACGGCTATATTGCTCCTGGTTCTGCAGCGAAGTTAATTGAGGCTGGCTTGGGGATCTTTGCCCCAATGTGCGCTGCAGACATACCCAGGAATGCACTCCTATTGTTGACTGAATACTGTATTTTCACATAAATGTGGCAGGAATATAATTGCAGGGTGGAAAGAGAATGCCAATATACATTCGCTTCACTTTAGAAACTAAATTAAACCTTTGACTTAACTCCCTTCTATACCAGCTCCCTGCAGGCATTTCTACAGGCTTCATTAGAGCCAACCTAGAGGCCATGGAAAAGGTCTTACAAAAGACTAGCCAGGAAGCCAGTCACAGACCCAGATCCTGCTGCTACAGAGCACAATCTGCCTCTTGGCACCTCGGGCTTGCAGCTGCCAGGCACTCTCCTTATGTGGTCACTGGTGTTGGCTCGGAGGCTGGAGCAGATAGACGAGGAGGGCTGAGGGGGAACACATTCATCACTGCCAGCAGCGAGTGGAGGCAGTGCCAAGTCACTATGTAACCAGGCACATGTGCCAATTTGCTCAGTAATTGGATTGCTATTTGAAAAATTAAAGTGGTGTCTAGAAAATTCTAACCTCTGCATTTATGAAGTTCGTGACTGAGAGTCTGAACAGGAAGAGTGGAGGGGATCAAGGAGAGGTGTTTAAGGAGAGCAAATGTCGGAAGTAATTTGATTACTTTCCAAAGTGTTACAGCAGCCTCAGAAGCAGCCTCTCTGTACCAGAGAGACAAAGAGCAAGACACAGTGCTCTGGAAAGCTCTGACATTATGGACAAGCCATAACCCACTGCTGACTGTGGAAAATCAGTGAGGACTTGTCAGCTGAAAGTGATTTGTATAAAGCAAACATCATTGGAAGGCAAGGCTTGATATACTTCTGCAACTAATTTTTTTCCTTAAAATGAAAAGGTTCTTAATGGGCATTATTTTGTATTTTCAGGGTTTTCTCAGAACCTGTGAATTGTTGCTTCTGCCTACTGTATACATTGCTCTCAAATACATCGGGTGAACAAATTCCATATACTAATATTAATCATAAATGATATTGAATTATCCAGCTACAGAGAAAATTTGTGATTCAGAAATATACTTCTGCCACAAATTATTTCTGCTCCCATTGCAGTCAAATTCAGACTTTGCTTTGACTCCAGTAGAAGCACATTTACATACAAAAATACAGTTACACAAGTAGTCCTTCAGGCATTTCATTATTCTTTGCAGTTGAGCTCACTGGCCACCCTTATTCAGCTGAAAACTTCGAGCATATGGGGATGATGGATTATAAATTTTTCCTAAGATAATATTTGTAGTTTAAAATATAGTCCAGTTGCTAGTAGATGTATAGAAGTGGTGCCTGTGTTCTTCATCACTGTTAAGCGGAAACTCAAGCTGGAAGCTGTGTATTTAAAATAATAAAAGGTAAAAATCTATGGACTCATACTGAGGAAGAGCTATTTGGAACCTCTGTGAAATGTCTGATTATTTCTCATGCACTCAGACCTGGTAGAATGAGGTTAACACATGTCAAAGCAAAGGCTAAGGAAATTTTGAGTCACATTTCTGCCCCTAGATGGAGTATTCTGCACACTGGGTTGGTTTTTTCTATATATATTTTGGGAGAATGGAGCTGTGTTAGAAGCCTTGAAATGCCTCTTGTTCTGAATTCCCTTTACAGTGTATCAAGTGCTGCCCGTTGGGACTAGACTAACTGGGTCCCAGAGACCATTTAGAAGAGAAAAATCAAAATAAGGTTTGTTTGTGTAATTGATTGGACACTATAAAGGCCACTGCACTTTCTTAGTGTCTCCTGTTCGTTGGTGATAGATGTGTGTGTTAAAATGCAAGAAGCCTACGCTTTACAAAGTGTCACTAATTACTATGAAACATCTGATATTTGCAGCTTGCAGTGCTGGATGTTTCTATGATTTTCATGGTATTCCCTTCTATGAGTATGCTGTGAATGCCATGGTAACCTTAACTGCTTGTAAAACATTTTAATAGTGACCACTGTAATATAGTGGTTGTGTGCAAACAGCATGCACCAGTGCTTCAGAGGTGTTTGGAACACTTTGTTTTGGTCACAATTGGAGTAAAATGTTGCCAGACTTCAAGAACTGAATCCTAAACTTGCCAAACAGGGAGCTGAAAGTAAGGTCTCCTGTTCTCCAGCTCCTGTCTTTGATCATCTCTGGAGTTTCATTGATACATTCCTGCCCAGCACTCACACGCTTAGTGAACCATGGCTCCAGAAAGCTCGGAGCTGCTTGGGAAAAGCACTTGGCTGCAGGCACTGGATTTGAAGGGGGGTGGGTGTCAGATTAGAAGCCAGTTTTTGGAAAACCTCGCTTGTTTTGTGTGTGTGAGTGAGAATTCAGCTGCAGGCTCTTAGCTCAGGTATGTTCTCATGTGGGCTTGTGGTTTAGCCCACTCTGAACAGGAGGGACCAGCTGTAAAGTTTGTCCCTGGACTGGGAGCTGAATTCCTGCAGAATCCGGGATTTTTGTTTGGACCTTTTTAGATATGGTGTAAATGCCAGCAGCTTCCTAACAACTGTTCTGGAAGCTCAGAGCAGAATTTAGAGCAGATCCTTGTGAGTTAGGGAATTGCACAAGATATCCCTTCTCAGAAGAGAAAGAAAAAGCCCAACAAAACCTAAGCCATCTGACTGGAGTCCTGAGAAATGCTTTCCAGCTTTCAAAGAAAGAAAGGGTCTTAATTCAGATTTGCCGGAATCGTCTAATTAGTCCCTTTAATGCCATGCACCTTATAGTCTGTGCCACCGGATTCGTCCTATAAATGAGACGATGGGCTAATTCATCTTGGCAGCAGTAAACAGACCTTGTGATTGTCCTCCTTACAAACACCGGCCTGATTTTAGGAAAATGCTTTGACCAAGCCTGTGTCCCCGCGACGCCCCCCCTTTTTCTGAGTGGTGCCTGTGCTTCTTGCCCTCCTTCTTCCCCACCACCCCAGCCCAGCCCGTCTCACACACAGTGACATACCTCACACATTTGCCACTGCTAACAACAACCTGTCAACTCTTTCTTTGCACCGTGCTAGGCGCCTTTTGTTTCTGCAGCCCAGCAAGCCTTGCAGCTGTTGTCCGAGGCCTGCTCCGACAGCCTGTGATCAGTCAGCTGCAAAATCCTCCCTGAACAACTCGGTATTCACAGCTCTAATCGGGCCAGCGGACTGTTTCCTCCTCTCTCGCAGTAAATCTTTATCACTTGCGCTCTGCTCGTCAGTTCGTGGCGCCAGCTCTTTGGGCTGCTCTATCCCTTTCCCATACTCTGCCCGGCTGTGTGCTCTGAATGCTAACTCCAGCCTTGTTTAGGCTCCGTGCTGCCTCAGTGCTACTATCCACATGTTGGAAAGGTCCGAATTCCAGCTCCCCCCACGTCCCAGCTTTTAAGCTGGATGTACATTAAGTTCGTGTCGCTCCAAAGGTGAATATATCAAAAGCTGCCCTCCCTCCTTCCCCTCCCTCGGCCTGTTTCATACTTTGTCCATATAAGTTAGTTGTGTGATTATCTTTCTGTTTCCTCCCGGCAGACTGTTGTGCTTCTGTTTAAGCGCTGTCTTTGGTGAGGAGATGAGGGTGAGCTGCCCAGTCTGGGGAAGCTGGTGATGGCAAGGGAAAAGCCTGGGGGAACTGGCACAAACCTTAATTTGATCGCATGCCCAGGGCTATTAACCCTCCTCCTAATGGTCCCCCCGTGGAGGAGTCGGAAACACATTTCCCTCCATCCTGTCCCCGACTTGATGCCATCACAGTCTTTTGAAAGATTTACATCAAAGATGTTGAATTGCGAAGCAGATTTCTAGGAAAAAAAAAAAAAAAAGAGGATCAAAGTTTCTTTCCTTAGTATCCCAGCTGAGCTGAGGAGAGTCCTTGGAGAGTTTAGGATGGAGGTTTCTGTCAATGTGGAGTTCCTGAGGATTTATACTGGTAGAGCTGAAAGCACAACTTTATCTGTGCCTGTTGTCTCTTTAGGATACAGCATGAAAACTCCTTCTGCCCCCTTTGGGAAAACATTGTGGGTTTTATTTCCCTGTGTTTGGGCCTGGGATTGTAAATGACAGTCTAATTAAACCTCACTTAAACAGCACATTTTGCAAAGAGACTCAGCTAGCTCTCAGGTAAAGCTTGCTGGAGACCACTTTTGAAAAATATAAATTATTCAGAGGGATTATTTCAGTTTATAAGGAACTTGGGAAACTTTTGTCTAAGCATTGTCATGAAGGCCAAAAACTAATGGGTTTTAATCTTCTCTCTGAAACTGAGTCCCTCTCTGGCACTGGAGATGCTTCATCAGCTTTCCCCACTTTTAAGTCTTTGTTTCTACTGTTCCAGGTGTGTGCATGTGCACGTGTGAGCAGGGATGAAGATTAACCAAATACAGAAATTCCTTCAAAAGTATAACATGAACTGGCATTAAAAAATATGTTGTTTCTCTTAGTTTTATGAGGCAGCTGTAAAATAGATGCCCCTTGGAAAATCGGGGTTCATTTCTATTCAGACTTTCTGTGCCTCAGTTTCTCATCAGTATAGTATTTTCTCGGTCAAAGATAAGCACTTGGATATGGGATTCTTACAATTTTGGCATTAAGGGTCAGTTTGTGTCTGTAGAGAGATGCCATCCAGGTAGGGCTCTGCTGGCTCCCACTCGTGTGTCCAGGTGATGTGTTTTGTCTCTGTGTAAACAAACAAACTTAGAAACACCCTTTAGGCTTCATTTGGGAAAATGGCTCAGATTTTGCTGGTATTTGCCACCAAAATGCTCTTCTCAGCATGTTCTCTGGTGAAACTGAATGTGTGTGAACAGGACCTGAATATTGTCTCTTTTTCTGTAGGCTGTCCACAAGGGCAGCAATATAAATACCATCTTCAATAGTATGGAGTGTCTCTTAAATAAGCTGATTGTACCAGTTCATAGAATGGAATCATAAAGTAGGTTGGAAGGGACCTTTAAAGGCCCTTTATTTTCCCTGTCAAATAGGAAGCTACTGGACATAGTTATTTGTGATATGATTGAAACTTCACCAAGCTTCACCATGCTTGGGGGCAGTGGGTTGGGCAATCCACCTGCTGTCCTCTGCACAAAAAGCAGTAGATTTTGAAGAGTTCCTGAAGAACTTAGTATCGTTTAAACATCCTTGTGTATCCTAATTTTTTATTTATTTGTTTGCTTTTCAGAAAACTCATGGTAGCTAGAATTTACATGTAACCTGATATGATGAAAGGAAATATTTTTGGCTTTAAACTAGAGAGGAAGATTCTAGGAGTCTGAATTGAAAGTGAGTGGAACAAGGAGAGAAGATTTTCTCAAAATTATTATTTTTTTTTTTTTTTAATGAAAGCAACCCAAAACACAGCATAGTATTTCGAGTCTCTTCATGCAGGAGTAAGCAAAGCTGTGCACAGCTCGTCTCCACTTTCCATCATGGGTTGCCACTGTCCTCATGTCCTGGTTCTCCTCATCTCCTGATGTTTGTGCCCTGGAGTGAGGGGGTTTTTTGAAGCATGCAGCTGGTGCTCACCTTGGTATGGTTGTAATTCTGTGGTGGTTGGTGATGTGGGCTTAGAATGGTTAGTTGAGAAAATGTCTGGAAGTTGTGACGTGCAGTTTTTATCTGTTCTTTTCCTCAGAGGTTTGTACCATAGGGGAAAACTCACAGGAGGCAAATATTCCTAATGGGAACATATTGCTGTTTTGAGTATCCTCTCTGAGTTCTTTTGCCTTAGAGAGGTAAGTTCAATCCTCATTTTTACCCACAGCACAATGAAGACTCTGTACCTTTTTCTGTTGAGTGACTGCTAGAAGAGGGCTCGTTCATGGCTCTGGGATGAACAGGATGAGCAGATTTTGAGAACAGCTTGTCTGTTCCCTGTTCCAGATTGAAACTGGACTTGACTTACTTTTCCTAATGCGTCTGGATGCTTATATTGGTGCAGGATATTTTATAGCTCTGCTTCTTTATTTTTAAGGAGCGATGTCAACTTTTTTTTCCCTAGCTCCTCCCTTATCTGTCTTCCAAGATAATCTCAGACCCCAACATCTTTCTATTTGATTTTTTTTTACAGAGTTGTTGACAGTATGTTTGCACACTAATTCCATTTGAAAATAATCTTTTAGTCCAGGAATTTTCTTGTCTGATTTGCCTCAAACTTTCCAGAAAAATTCTACCTTGACATAAAGTTTGCACCTGTGAGAGTTCAAGGAAATCTGTTTAGCCTTTGCTATATGAGGGAGGGATTCTGCCAAAATTGAGTTTCTGATGAAAGGCTAGTGTAAGCATGGGTAGACTGCTTCCTTCATTACTAGGTAATATTAGTGTATAATCAGTCTCATAAAGAGAAAATATGACTAAGTGGATTTTATATTCCTTATAAAAATGATTCCTTTGTTTCTTCTTTGGCTACTCAGGGTAAAATGTTTACTACTAACCCATCATGTTTCATTTTGTAAGTCACTTTTAGTGTGCACATTTCCTGTACATCTTGAGCAAAACCATGCAAAAGATGAGCAGAGGATAAGGGGAAAATTATAAATGGATCCATGTGACTGCCTCTTCTACAGACATTTTTTTCTCCCCTTACTTGAGAAGTTAAGAGGGAATGCAGGGCCATGCAGTGTTTGTTAAAGCTGATGGAATATCTTTCTCCCTCTGGGTATTTCTTTAATCAATGTTTCTTTATACCATTAGGTCATCTCCTCTTTTTTCATGGCTGGTTTTTTTATTCTGAAGAAGCCTTGTTTTGTACATTTCCGTACATCTTGACGTTTATTCTCAGAATTATGGCCTGATCACTTCCTCTCTTTTCCTCAAAATTTCTGTCGTTTTATCTATTTTAAGTGCCAGAGCACAAAGATAACCCCATCATAGTTCTCTCATTTTCCCCAGCAGTTCCCCCCCCTTTCCCTCCCTGCAATGAAAAAATGAAAGGTTTCATGGTCTTACAGATTTTCTTTATGCTTATTTTGGCCTACTTGCAACCCAAATACATCATCACGCTATAAGACGGCTCTCTAAGGCTCTTGGATCAATTAAAGGTAGCCCTATTCATTGCCAGTACAAACCTTTGCCTATTAACTCTTTCAAAGGGCATTTGTCATCACAAAAAGCTGTGAATGCCGTCTGGGTACATTGATTAAAAAAAGGTATTGTTTTAAGGCTGCTGAATATCTTAATTAGTGTTAATCAGAGGGTGGCTTGTGTCTGTAAAGTGATACAGTTACCTTTCACCTACTTGCTTTATTTTCTGTGTTTTTAAAAGAAAAAAAAATCTCAGATGTACCTCAAGCATGCTGTTTTCAGGGTACAAGAGGAGTGCACTTGCTGATCAAACTGTAACTTAGGACAGTATTTTGTAAAGCCAAATATTTAGTGTGGTAACCCAGAATGCATCTCCTTGGCCTGCGATCAGCCAAGAGCGAGTCAGTGGAGCAGCACTGCTCATTGCCAGCAACCATCCTCCTTTTCTTCCCTCAGAAATCCAGGCTCTGTATCCTGGAAATGCAGAAATCCACCCCAGTTCTTCAAGCACTTGCACGTGTGCTCAGCTCGTGAATCGCCCATTAATGCAGAGCATACACAGCCCTGCTTGGCAGGTCAAGGTAGAACAAGGTAACATTTTTTAGACCAGTAGCTCATTTGCCACAATTGTTGTCTCAAATGACTAGAAACTGTTTATTGACGTGTTCTAAAGCCCTGGGAAAATGTCTTGTTCTGCTGTTCCCTGAATCAAAACATTTCTTTCAGTAGTTAATCATAAAAATTTGGTTTTTATTCAAGGAGACTTTTGAAAATGAAAATCAGCACTTTTCCTTCATCTTCATGCAAGGTTTTGTTTGTGCTGGTTGCTTTGTTGGTTTATTTTTCTGAGCAAACAACATAGTTTATATTTAATTTAAAATATTTTGTTCAAATCAAACTTTTTTTGTGTGCATTTAATGGAGGCATTGAGGTATAGACAGAACCCTTCCAGTCACATGGCTTGATGGTACAGCAATGGCTTTCATCAGCTGACCCTCACTCTCCGGAGGTGCAATTCCAGAGAAGGTGATTTAGGAGTATATGCTTTTCTTTCCATATTTGTGCAAATATCTTCTTACGGGGAGGAGAAAACACTTGACAAAAAAATAGATGTATGTCACACTTGATAAAACCTGTGCTTTTGTGCTTGAATAAAATACCAGATACAGTGGTAATAGTAAATAGCATTTAATTTGTTTAATTGTGGGAGGGGCGGGGACACAACTGGTGTCTTACAGGGAGTCCCCCTTACCTGGGACAAAAAAATCTTTAGAAAATACCTAACACACAAACCATGGATATGAAATGGCTCGTGCAGTTTCGTCATTTGGAAAGCAGGGCAGTGCCACGGCTGGGAGCCACCAGGCAAATGAATCCTCCACACTCACACTCAGCTGGTGGTTTGCTTGGTGAATTTTATTATCGGTAATCCCTGCATGCACAGATTCTCAGGGAAATATGGCAGAGTCATGTAAATGCAAGTGGTACTGTCCGCAGTCTCTGCTTTTCTGGTGAATAAGAGTGGTGGACAATGTATGGCTTGAAGTGAGAATATGTTTACGGTTCACCTATTTTTTTTCAGAAGCCAAGATGATACGTGCACTTCTATCACAGGAAGATTCCTCTCTGTGTGTCTAGGTCCTGCGTGAAGTACTTCTTATGAGTGTTTTATCTCCTTTTTAGAATTTTATTGTTACAAAAACACTTCAAAAATTTCAAATTACTGTACAGTAAGAGCCTATTATAATCTTCATTTCACAGATGAGGAAAACCAGTCTGATAAAGATTAAAGCTCCAGTTTAAGGAAAGGCAGAAGCTTAAGCACATCTTTTAATGTTCCTGTGATTTTGGCATAAACTATTATGAAGAGTTTCTCTGGGATGCTGTCAGAGGTTAAAATAGAATATGCTTTGAGTTGCAGACAGTACCTCAGCCATAGTACTGCAGATTTTTCTTGTTATATGATGCAATGGGATAGTCATAGAGGAGAGAGATTTATTTTTGTAGTTAGTTACTTAAAATATATATCCTATGGTATTGAAACTCATTTTAGCGTGGAGGTCAACGAAGTTCTAACCTTTTCCTTCAGCTTTGTAGATTTTCACAGAAGTGTGTAGCATCTTTTCTTTGGTCAGGTGCCTCGGAAAGAAAGTCGGAGAAATAAATCTGCACATTCCTCCTGCGGCTGTGATAAGCATATGTATTTATATAGAATGGCATTGTGTGTCTTGCTCTATGTAACATTTTTAGGTGTCTGTACAAGTAGGAGATTTATGAAGTGTGACTCATTTTTCCTTCTCCACACTGTTCCAGTGGAAGAGCTCAGACTGCGATGAGAAAAAGTAGTACACGTTATTAAGAATTCTGATAAAGTAGGCTGAATAAATTTGTTTTCTTTGTGAGCCTTAATCCTGTGTTGTATTGGCTTCTTGGACATGGCTAATTTATTTGGAATTCCATTCTGTTCCCGACAGCATTCCTGATTAGCAGTTTGATCACCCGGAGCAAAGTTACATACCAGCTTTCAACTCTTGTAATCTAGCAGTGTAATTTTTTCAAATGGACTCTTTTCTTTCCTTCTTTGCCCCGGCTCCCCTTCTTTTTGTGTGCAAAGAGACTTTAAAAGCAAGCAGGATAACCTGTTAGTAGAATGAAAAACTTCTTCAAAACACAATGTAGTTTGCTGAAAGCCCGACTTTCATTTTTAAATAGAAAAAATGAAGTTTGGAGCAGTGTCAGTGCAGCATGTGAAATGTTTGCCTTCCATCACTTACAAAGGATAACAGTTCTTTTCAATAACTGCATTTTATGAGTGGGGTGATATAATCTTCAAGTAGTTTCCAAGGTCTGTAGTTTGCCAAAGAACCTTTTGCTTATGGTAAATTTTAAGAAGTTTGAACTTTTCTTTAGTCGTAAGTTTGTCACGTGGTGGAGCTTGTAGGAAAATGGCAGCTGTGTCATTGTTTGCTTTTATCTGCACTGACTTGTGCTGTCAAAACAAAGGATGACCAGGACACCCAAATTTAATTGTAAACCAGAGGCAGCTTTGGCTCTGAACTCTTTTTGGTAGAGCACAGGCAGAGCATCATCCAGGTGATCTAACCTGCCAAAGACATGGAGTTACAGAGGGAAGTGAGTTTTCCATCCTGTGACATTTCTGAAAGTCCCAGTCTGGTTTGTGCACAGTGAGGAGGAAACAAGGTTTTTAAGTCAAGGGAGTCTTGGGAATAGCCCAGAGATAGGTGACCACAGCACTCATCAAAAGGCTCGAACTGTGGTTTTATGCATGAGTGCCTTGACTGCATAATGTTTGAAGGCTGTGATCTGTCTGGTTTGTACTGATCTTTAATTTTAGGGATCTGAAAAGCAGCTCTTGACTAATACTTTGTCAAAACTGAAGCGTGTCTTGTCAGTTTTCTGTGTTTGAAAAACTGGCATTTTGTCGGAACATTGTTTTGTCAAAAATAGTACTCGTTACATTCTCTGCAGTATTGATGTGAATTCTATGAATTTCGTGGGGGGAAAAGAAAATCTGCTTGTGGAAGGAGAGCACTAGGAAAGGTCGTTTTAGGGCTAGATCATTGTGCTCAATCAAATTTGGTGGTAATTCCTTAATTTCCCCAGCGAGAAACCCTGAAGTTCTTTCTACCCCAAAAATTAGGCATCTGAGTGTGAAAATTTAGCAAATTGTGTATGGTCTCTCTGATCACTAAGGAGATAATAATTGCTTGATAACAAGCTGTCCTGAACTTTGTAACATCAATCTTAAGTATTTCTGCCTGGCTTTTTCCAATGAGTCACTAAGTATTTCTGTATTTTTATGTTTGTTCACAATTAGGTGGCCATTTTGGGTGTTGCTAATCTTTTAAATTGATTGGTGTGTCTAAGTGTCATGGCATGATAGTATGTGATCTATTCTGCTACTGCTGGGTCATGTTCTGATCACATTCCTAGTAAGAAATTCCCATGAATGAAAGGGCACCAAGATGTCTCCTGCTGACCATTGCCCCATCCAGCAGCACATGGAGGTGATCATGGAATGACAGCAGAGATCTCATCAAGCCTTTTTGGAAATACAGGTATCTTCAAGCAATCACTTTTAAGACTGATTTATAAGGTTTTGTTGCATTTCCTGCTAGTCCTTTGCCTTGACTTTTCTTACTGTTTCCTGCAATCTGTACTCTTTTTTTTGCATTTAAACCTCACTTTTGATACCTTTGAGGATGAGCTGGAGTTTTACAAACACTTCTGGTTTTATGGAGGCTGAAGTTAGTCTTAAGGGATGAAATATGTAGTAAATGAAGTATCTTCTCTCTGTCCTTGTTTTCCTTGATCATGGCAATGGGCATACCGGACTGACTGTAGTGGGAGGAGTGTGTTTGCTGGGGATTTTCCAGGAGAAAACCAGTGGGGCAGGTGTTGACTTTGCTTTGACTCAATGCAACATTGAATGATCTTGATATGTGCACGTTATCACAACTTATGTGGAGCAATAATTGACTCTGAATGTCAGATTTTTGTCCTCTAAAGGGGTGACTACTTGATCTGGCTCTTTTCAAGTGGTATTTTGTTTTCAGTGTGATGCAGAATGCTTGCTCAGGAGGTTTCACATACGTAACCTGGAACAAGGTGCCTTTTTGACTCTGATAACTACAGAAGGCACGTGATTCTGACAGATAAGTGCTGGTCTTGAATTTTTCCTTTTTTTTTTTAACAAAGAACTGGGAACTTCTTATTAGGCTTGCCAACACCTGCACCTCTTTGCTGTTTCCTTTGGTAGGTATCCTGACTTTTGAATGTGTGGCAAATGCAGTAAGTCAAATATTCTATTTTTTTATTCTAATTTACGTATGTTTTGGGATATATTTAAAACTGATGATAACAGTGGGTGTTTTTTGGTTATTGTTGTATTTTGTGCTTTGTTGCTTGTAACTTTACTTGATATTTTAAAATTTTGGGAATGTAGTGATATTTTAGGAGATTGCTTTATAAGGGAATTGGAAAATGAAATGTGAAATCTGTTGCCTTACATTTTAAAAGTCAATGAGACTGTGTAATATGTACTTTTTTTCCCCTAAACTACCCTTCAATGGGCATTTACCAGGACAATTAATTACATGATAATTTAAAAGCAAAATATCAAATTTGTCTTGGAAATAGTTTCAAATTAGAGGGTTTTAATAAATATTTATGGCAGAATAGGGTATTAATGTTGGTTATGTGATGAAAACATATGTTAGTAATAAAATATCACCCGTCAGAAATACTGTTCTATCATGTCATTGTTCCCTAGAGAGATAAGTAGTTGAAAAACGATTTTAACAAAATAAACGCTGAACAGAGAGGATGCTTTTATGGGTGATACAGCATGCATTCTTCAAAAAAGGCACATCATTAAAAATGGTGCCAGACATTAGGAACATCTGTTGTGTGAAAAAGTAAATTTGGGAAAATCCAAGTAATAATGCGCAATGTATAGGCTTTACATAGTGCTTTTCCTCACTCGTTCTCAAAATACTTTGCGAAGAGGGGAAGAACAGCTACCCATGTTAAACTGCATTTTCTAAAATCCAGCCACACCGGTTTTCATCTGGCATTTAGATTCGCCTTGCTCATGCGGTGCCATTAATTTTCCGTGGGAGGGAATCTGTCCCAAGAAGTGAAATCCAAGCAGGAAAGCGCTGTCCTTCCATCTCGGGCAGCATTCCTGCGTGTGAATAAGCGCCGAGTGCCAAGCTGACAGCCGTGGCATGCGGAGCCAGGGAGCTGCCATTGCCCGGGCAGCCGGCGTGGAAGCTCCCCCGGCTTTGTGTCAGCCTGTCCCAGGCGCATCCCGGTGCCAGGCGCCAGCGATGTGCCGCCTCTGCTCGGGCTTTGACACCTCGCAGGGAACGCCGGAGCCGGCCGAGCTGAGAACTACTTGTGAGCCCGGGGAGGAGGAGGAGGCACCTGTTTTTCCCTTGGCACTGGAATGAACACCCAATTCATCCCTGGTGTGCCCTTAAATAGCCACTGGGCTCCTCGGCGCTAACGGATTGAGCCGGAGCTGGAGGCCAAGGCGTGGGATGTGCTGGATAACAGCTAATGCTGAAATCAGTGGTTTTCAGCCATCCTGCTGGAGCATAGACAGCAGCATTGCACCAGGCTGGAGGAAGAGGATTGTCACAAAAGATGCACTTTCATTGCCTCAATCCAGATGGGCCGATACAAAAATACTGCTTCTCTAAAAAAATATTCAGATGTCGTGGGCTCAACCAATAATTAATTGCACGGCTACAAAATGAGCCAGTTGCCCAAGTGAGCACATACTGTGGAGCCCCTGTCTTGCAGGGGCTGTGTTGCAGCAGATAGAGCCACTGAACAGCTTGTCAAACTGTTTTTCCCGCTGAAACCCCTTTCAGATGAGATGACGATTTCCTTTCTTCTCATCTGTGTGGGTGTAGGTCTCTTAAAAGAGCAGGTTAGAGAAATAGCTGTCAGGAATGATGTAGTTCATCTTGCTTTAGGGCAAGCTGGTGGACCTTTTGGGCCCCTTTCATCCTTTTTCCTATAGCTGTAGGTGACCATAGTAACATATATATGTATATTTATCTCTTCTCTCCAGCCTGCTGCATTTTTTCAGTAAAATCTTTGCTAGTTGAAAAGAACAGTCCCTTTATACTCAGCAGCTTTTGGAATCTGTTGGTATAAAAAGACATTGTTTGGTGCACCTCCTCAAAGATTCCTTCTTAATCCCGATTGTGCGCACTCATCCCTTGGCTGAGCCTTCCTGTGCAGAGGAATTTGAGTTGATTCCCATTCCTTCATAGATGAACGCAGGGCAATACATCAGACTTTCTTTCCTTTTAAGCAATCTGATAAGTTTTGACACTTTCCACCTCCATTAAAGGATCTATGTGGTAGTTGAGAACACCCATTAGTGTGAACAAACTCCTGAAACCCCTGAAAGTATTTGCTTTGCTCTGCCATTTAACTGCTTACAAAGCCCGGGGCTTTGCTTCTGATACACAGTCAATAAAAGGGAACAGACTATTTTATTTATTTTTTAAATTGCAGTATAAATGTGTTTCTGTTGACTTCGTAGAAGGCAAGGTGTTGGCTTTCATGAGGTTACCCCAATCAAGGACAGATTTGACCAGAAAATGGTACTTTGAGAGGATCCTGACAGTCAGTATTTTGGTATGACATTTGGTTTAATGCAGAGTTTTTGAAAGTCAGGGAAGCAGCTCTGACACCAGGCTATTTCTTGAACCATGTCCAAATCATTTCACTTACTGCTGATCCTTCCCAATTTTACCTTCACAACTCTACATGTCCAGGCTCAGGCAAGGAATTTCTTAAACACCAATAAAAGTTCCTTGTTTTCTTCTTGAACGAGGTCCTGGAGTTTGGACTAGTTCTAATGAGGACTTGGCATCTACGAGGACCTCAAGGTGTTACTGTACCTATTCCCTGAATCTGAGGGAAAAAGAATGTAGAATTCCCAAAGCTTTATGTCTCCGAATCAGGCTTTAATTTCTTTTTAGACGGAAATGTGGTTTCTGGGGAAAGAAACTTGCTAGTTAGTATGTCTGAAAAGATCTTAGCAGTTCCAGTAATTACTCATTTCATCAATCCATCTATATTTAAAGTGAGCTAAATCGAGTTCTTTCCTATAGTGTCTACTTCAAATAATGCTGCTTTACATTTGGAAAGCCAAATAAGGAAACAGGGCATAATCTTACAGGGGTTTCATTCCCTTTTAGTTTGCACAGCTCAGACTTGCTGTAACAAGAGCACTTCTTTCTATGAAACCTTTTTAACATATTCGACTAAACAAACTATCTCCGAAAGAAAGTAGGAGCAATTTTTTTTGTGTGTGTGTGTGTGAGTGTGTGCTTTGCTCCAGCCTTGGCTCTCGAGGACATTTCTGCATTTGTCGATGTACTAAATGAGTGATGCATTTTGGACAGCTTCTGTGTTCTGATTTGTTTTCTTGTGCTTTTTTGTCTCCCCCTCTCCTCCCCCCCACCTCCCCCCTTCTTCCCCTTTTCATTTGTCTAGGGGGAAAAAAAAAAGCTCCTCCAGTGTTGTTTCCTGCAAAGACCATTCTTAAGAGCTCGTTGGACAGCGCAGGACTCTTGAAGTGATAGCTAATTGGTGAAAGAAAGGCCCTGATTGTCTTGAGGGAACTGGAAAGTGCTGCGTGTGCTGCTGAAAGGGACTAGGGAGAAGGTGCCTGGTTTCGCTGAGCAGCTGCTGCTGGAGATGTTTGGAGATTACATCAGCATTGGAAAAAAGGGGCCAAAAAAAAAAAAGTCCAACTTCACAGAGACGGAGTTTATGGATGTTTTTTTCCCCCTTCCAAAGGTCTTCTGACAATACTGTCATTGTCAATATAAGAGTTGTTAATTCTTTATGAATAGCACATGGGGCCTCTTGACTAAATAGTACGTTACATGTCCCAAATCTGTCAGCTGGACTCTTCTCTCACATGCTAGTGAGATCACTTTGATTGGAATGTTAGAGGAATTGCTGGGCTGGCCGTGCAGAACTGAATACTGCATTATATAATTAGATCTCCCAGAGTATTTTTTTCACATTACCTCATTATTGTAGCTTAAATATGGAATCAGTCCTTTTGATGGTTTTACTGGTTGTAATTATATTAATACGATTCATTTTGTGGTCCTGTCTCAGTGCTTATATAGATCATAAACTGTCCCGAAGGTTTCCTGACACAAGAAAGGAGGACTAAGAGACTTCAAAAGCCTCGCTCAGGTTTGAATTGACAATGGGGAGAGCTGGATAAGGTAAATGGAGCTAGAGCAGCTTTTACCTCAGGATCTGATGAGAGAGAAATGACCTGGTGAGACTGCAGCTGAGTGAAGATCCTTCAGAGAGCCTCCCGCTGACAGAGGGGAGGGAATGACAACTGATTGACTCAAATGACTTCCTATTCAACTTGGGCATGAATCTGCTGTTGGGAGCAGACTTGTGGACTTCTGCCAATTAAGTGATGTGGACAGGCTGAAAGGAGCCCTCTTGCTGGGCAGTCCAAGAGTGCTCAGTGTCCACGTGCCACGCTGGGCGCTGGCAGGAGCGGGTTTTTTACCTGGCTGGTTCATTTGTTACCAAATTCCTCACGGCTCTTCCCAGCCAGTCAGATCTGAAACCGACTGAATGGTTTTAGCTGACCATAACCTGCCAAATATTCACATTTCTTAGCAAGCGATTGATCTGAGTACCAGTACAAGGTGGATGCCATTGGAATAATCTGTTCCATGGAAGACAGATGTGTGTCTCGGAGGTTGTCTGATGGACTCTGGCTATCCTTCAGCACCAGCAAAGGGTAGAGTGACAACGTGAATGAGTTTTGATAACAAAGCCCTGCAAGGGACCTTCACATCTAATCTTAAATAAGCACCCTGCTAGGACACTGGAGGATTTGACTACTAGCCCAAGGACAAAGAGACTTGGGATTTCTTGGTTAATTTACCTGGAAAAAGGAAATAAATTTTTCCAAATGAACTGTCTTCTTTAAAATAGGTGTTACATTAAGTCAAACATCCTAAATTTACTGCAACTCAGTGTAATACTGTCTTTTAAGAACTGAATTTTTCTACAGTAAAGATAGGAAAATTGTATTACCTTGTCTGAGAAATGCACTATCCTTGGCCCAGACACTCTTTAAAAAAATGAAAAGTCCTTCTTTTTTGTTTGATCGTTTTCTCTTTCATGTAAAAGTGAAGGTTACCACTTCATGTACTTATTTCTATAGCTCTTGGTAGCTCACATGATGATATCAGAGTTCAGCTAGGTAAAAGCCTTCAGTATTCCCATACGGAGTTTCTGATCCATTCATGAGTTACACACTCCTACAGGCTTGTCATTAGTAACTGTTCGTCAGCCCTTATCATTTTTGTCTTTTAAAGCCTCCTAAAAATCAGACATGAGAGCTGGTATGTGCTTAGGCAGTGGAACAGGGTAAATGTCAGGTCAATTGATTTCAGCCACAGATTTGATTTATGGTGGATGGCCAATCTACAAAACAGCCTGTAATGCTTGAAGTTGCATGTCATGGGTTTCAGATCCTGCCAGACGACTATAAATTGTATGTAGATGTAACTAACCCCTCGTCTGTTTCTGTGATTCTTAATTTTAGTGATAATTCTGTCCTTTTTTTTGTTTCCCCAGCCACCAGCAAACCACAAAGGGAAAGTGAAATGTTGTCTACTTGATGTGCAGACATACCTTTGAAAATGAGTAACTGGAAAAATAGACAGAGTGATCCGTTTTTCTTCTTTCAGTTAATCATTGTTATTCTTAGCTGTTGTGTGCAAAACAAAGCTTGTGGAGAAATTGATAGTGCCTTTAAGAAATAAGACTTCTAATTCTTTATTTCAGTCCTATTAAAATTGCATTTGACAGTGTCATGTTCATATTGCTTGTTTCGAAGTGTGGATGTAAAGAGAAGCAGTACAGGTGAAGTTGTGCTTTTCTGCCTTTATCATTTGGGGATCTTGGACCTGATGCTGGCATGGAATTCACTGCTTTGATTTATCCCTGCAGAGCAGCTTTTGAAGTTTTCCCTGTAGATCAGAGCTTGTGGTCTTGTTGTGGACCACACCCTATGGACCGGTTCTGTTGGTATTTGTGCATCTAAAACATTGTTTTGGATCATAGATGGGTCATGTGAGTTGCACTCTGATTGTAAGAGTGGTCTGGCCAAGTAGTATTTGGCATAATACTGCTCTGCATCCTACAAAGGCAAAACTGGCTGCAAGCCCAAGCAGTTTATTAGAATAGCCGTGTTTTGAAGCACATATGATTAATTTAATAATAATAAAAAATTTTGACCGAAGAGTTCATTTAGATCTTGTTGCCTGCTAAACTCCTTATGCGTTCAAAGCAGTTTTAACAGCAACTTGGTTAATTTCTGTGCATTCATGTAGTTGTTATCCCATCCTGCAGGATGTGGGAAGCCGTCCTGTTTATCCTGAATTACAAAATTAGGGCTATCACACTTTCAGAGTGCAAAATATAAAGGAGATTGGGATCTTCCTCTTTATTCCCGTGGGTCTTTGCCCTCTCTCTTTTCATGGAGATAATAAAAATCTAAGCCCTTTAAGTGCGGTGTGATGTGAAAGTGTCCACTGGTGTTTCCTGGTGTGATCCTATGGAGCACTGTGCTTAAATTTAGGTATTTAAAAGATATTTATGCCCTATTGATTTTCTTGTATTTAAGGATGTATTTAAAAATAAACAAGTGCTTAATGTTGGTTTTGAGCTGTGGACAGTGTGAATGAAGATTGCAGGGTGAACCCCCCTTTCAAGACATGAAACAAAGGTATGTGTAAAAAAGAGAAAAATAAAAGTGAAATACTGCGACATTAAAATCCTTGCTAATGTAAAATGAATTGTATTTTATATATATTGATTAAAATCTACTGTATATAAATATATTGGGGATGTTTTTATTAATTTATATCATTAACATGCTAAGCAGTAGTCAAAATGACCATGAGAAGAAACCTCACCCTTTTTTTAAAGATATTATTGTGAAGAACTTCTAAGATGGGGTTATATATATATATATAAATAGATTATATTTATGCATATAAACCAAAAATAAAATTGTATGATATATGGATGCAGAACTGGTCTGTATTAGGACTGTGCTGATTTATGGTGACTGTTTTCATGATACCAATGGTACCAATAAAACCAAATTTACTCCCAAAACAAATAGCCATTTTCAAGTTCCACAACTGATTTTTTTTTCTTTTAACCAGGGCTAAAAAAATCTTCCTGAGCTGTAAAAAGTCAATTGATTGTAAATATCCTGTTCGTCTGCAAATGCAGTTCCTGTCCCGCATTGTGTAATATGCAAAAAGTTGGCATTTTACAGACTGCATTATGGTATGGAGAACTAATTACAGACAAGCGCATGGTCATCACAGAGCATGTAATTATATTTATTGATTAAAATAATGCCACGATTTCATTTTGCAGTGCCATTACACTGGTAGCCACTTGAACAATTCCTGTCAAACCGCGTAAACCGGAGAGCTGCAGGACTCCCTTAAACGGATCTGGCGATGCAACAGGTGGCCTAATTACTTTAGGTAGGTCCATTACAGCCAAATTCGGGGAGGAGAAGCTGAAGGCACAAGCAGGGCTACGACTGACCCTCGCAGAGGGGATCTGGACAGCTGGGGGCCCAGTCACCAACTGTTTGCAATGAACTGCCACCTCATAACCCGGGGCTCGGGGGAAATCCCGTAACCCGCGTTCGTGTTCCGTGTCACGGCCCCAGGGAATGGGAAAGTATTGTTAGGGTCTCCCTGTCAGGATTCATGTAGCTGTCAAATTGTTGGACAATTAAATGGCAGAAGTCCTGTCTCAGTTAGTTAGCAGGGACACTGAGCTACTCCAGAAATGTGCTTGGGTTGTGCTTGGTTGTCACCGAGCTGGGTGACCTGATAGGGTGGCCCTTTCACTGCAGGCAGGGCTTGAAACAGCATCTACTGCTGAGGCTGCCAGGCATTTCCAGTCCTAAAGGCCTATTTTCAGCTGTTCACAACTTTGTCAAAGTAGCTTCTCAAACTAAATTTTTCCATGTTTCATTTGGTGTCTGCCTCCGTCTGAATTCTCGTCAGAAGGTTTCAGCCAGAACACTTTAATGTCTTCCAAGAAAAAGACTAGAGAAAAATACATTGTTTTCTCATGCTACAAAAATATTGGCAGTGTTTTTTTTCTGAAAAGATTTAGCTGTCCCACCCTGGGAGATAATTTTTACTTAGCCCTGTCAGGGATATGTATCTCTGATTCACATCAAGAAAATGATGTAGCTACCTACCACATATTCAAGGGGTACAAAACCAGATATGACGTGGGGAAATGAGGATAAGGAAACTGGCAGGGAAAAAAAGAAATTACAGTGAGGTTTTAGCTAAAGAAGGTAAGTGGGCCATGCATAGTTAAGGAAAGGCAAGCTGGACTGTACCATGTAAGAGAACTGGCTTTAAGAGTGAGTGAGAGTGAAGACACACTAGATGAAATGAGGAAAGTTTGGACTATCAGCAGACAGGATAAAAGTGGAGTTGGAAATAATATGACTTAAGACATTCTATGGTTCCATGACTCAGGAGATTAAGACTTATTTAGTAAAGTGCTTTGACTTGGAATAAGGAAGTCCAGGAAACTGTCAAAGGGATAAGAACTAGATAAAACGTTTGCTGGATCACTATCCCTTTAAAATATTGATATAAATCCTGGAACCTAAGTATCATCCTTTCTTTGGCTGTCAGTAAATTTCTGTTTTTGCTGGTGAAGCATAGTACGCTGAGCGTCTATGGGGCTGTATTAAAAGGATGCAAAGAAGTTGCGCACTGACATTAAGAAAGTAACAGAATTAAGGATTTATATGCAATTTTTGGTCTGTTCCCTGAATATCATGACAGCTTCTTTTGCTCACTTGATGCACAGGATTAAATGCTCTGGGACTGCAACCTGCAGGAGCAATGCTTTGAATATCCCAGAAACAGAGTGATAGACTGTGAAGTACAGAGCTCTAGGAAGACTTAAGTTTTGAGTGCAGTGATGAGGAAATTAATTCAGTCTTTGTCTGTCATTGAGTTCTAAGGGGAAAACACTTAAAGATATTTATTCTTTGCCTTGTGGCTGTTTACCTGAAGACGCTGGGTCTAATTTGCTTATTTGCCGATTTACTATTTGCCTTTGCCAAGCACCATAAACTGCAGATTGTCAGTTTAACAAATAAAGTAGTACCACCTTAAAAATCTAACTGGTACGCTGAGAAATCAAGTTCTGAGAATCTGAAGTAAGATGTGTAAAATAAGTAGATTCAAAAGGAGGAATTCTTTTGTACTTTGTTTTTTTAATTACAAAATGAGATAATGTGGATATGGCAAAAGTGTTAGTCAACATCTGCAAAACACACACACACACACGTTATGGAGGAAAATTAGGAGGAAATTAATTATTCTTGCACAGGGGACCAAGTGCTGATAATGATGAAAACAGGAGAACTTATTAAGCAAGCACTGTCTACCCTGTCCAGCAAATCTGGCAGGAGTATCTTGGAAAAAAAATCTCCTTGGTAAATGAGGATAAAAAAACGGAGGGAAAGTAACTTTACCTCCCCATATGTATGTGAAGAAATCAATAGTTGTATCTCTCTAAGGTGCTAATTAGTGCCCAGATATGTGTAGTCCCACATAGTTTCCAGACACTTTTCGTGGCTAACTGTCCCATAGATGTGGACCTTCCAGCACTGAGATGTGAGTGCTCTGGGTGTATGAAATAAAAAAAAAGATGAATTTATTTAGAGTAAAGACATCCACAACATTTAGGTATGCATGGGAGACTTTTAGTTTTGTGTGTTGGTCTTAGGTCCCCAGACTGCATATCAGTGGTACATGTCTAAATCCTTTCTTTTGGAAAGGCACAGGTGAGTTTGGAACCTGAGTGCTATATTTAAAGGAATACTTGAACCTAGGTCTGTACTACGGCAGTTTAGACCCATTTCCTGACTGCCTCCCCTTTGAGAACTGGCAGCCTTAAAACTCTTCATCCAAGTTTCTAACTGGTACTTATGAGGTGGAGAGTCTCTATTTTGTTCTTTCAAGAATACCTTTTTCTTTGCCACTGGGTTATTAAAAAACTCCAAGTAATCAGTGCTCTTTCCTGTGAATTATTACCAAATCATATAATCTAGCATTAGTTGTTTCTCCTCCCTAGTCATTGTATGAAGACAAATTCATGGAAGAAGGATTCATCAAGGGCTATTAAGTGCAGGAAATCCTTGTGCTGAGAGCTGAAAAGGATATTAAAGAAACATCACTAAATGCCTGTCCTATTCTTAGTCTCTTTGTAGACATCCCCTGTCATTATGATAGGAAAGGGTGCGGAGTTAGCTGAGTCTGCAGGGTTCTTCTCTAGTGGGCCAGGACACAGTATTTCTCTTTGCATTTGAAAAATGAGAATCTGTCCATTATGTTATTTAGAATAGATCACCGGGACAAATGTTTCCAGAGGGCTGGAAGAACTGGCTTCAACTGGCTGCGTCCTGGACAAAGCAGTGTCCTGCCAGAAGGATGGAGAGGAGGATGGCAGGGAGAACTGGGAGATGCCTGCAGACATGTGACTTCCACACTTCCTATGCTAACCCCAGAGCAGGTATTTCCCTGAGCATCCCTGGTGAGGAGCTATCTGGTTTTATGTCTCCTTCCCTTGTCTCTTTCCTTACACGTGCTTTCCTTGGCGGGCGCCTCAGACTCAATGCAGCGACTTCCAGATTTTCTGTCCCTGCAAAATGTCTCCCACCACGCCTACGTTTAAAAGGGCACAGGATCCAGCCAGCTAATTTGTTCCTAGGCAGTTAAAGTACTTTACATGAGCTCCACCAGACCCTGGAGTAGGTTTAACATACTATTCAAAGAATATGTGAGCAGTGCTGTGTAGGGGGACGGATCTGTATCTGTCTTAGAGCGATAATCTAATTGGAGGTCGTCCTTTGTGTAACCCTGTTAGCATTTTAGCCTATTCTGGGAAACCCCATGGCCCATGTCCTATGGAATGTAGTTAGGAAAAACAGTGTTTTCTCAAATATTTCAGATGTGGAATATTTATTTTGTAGCCAGAGGAACTTGTTACCAAGCAACTGAGCATGAGTAGGATCCACTGCCAACTTGAAAAAAATGGAAAAAAAACCTACTTACCTCTCCTCAGGCCGCGTGTGAGAATTTACAATGCAAGGAGGAGAAATTTATTGCAAAATATCCATTTGACAGGATTCATTGTTAGTGGACTCAGGTCAGTCAGGTCTTTTCCCTTCACCTGCCCCTGAGTCATGTAACAGACAGAAGAAGCCACTAGTGAAGGTATTGGTGCAGGACAACCAGTCACTTTCAAACCTATCCCATTTTAAGACTGTTTTTTCAAAGCCCTGGATAATGAAGTCTGATTGTTCATTCTTTGCTGGTCCAAAACCAGGCAAGGACAAAACTTGGAATTTTGCTCAGATTATTTTATTGACTGGATATATTTGCTTGAGCAGGCTTCCAGAGGCTCAGGTATTATTTATTTTTAGAATTCAGGTGCCCAAGCTGTTTTTTAGAGGAGCTGAAGATGCTCAGCTTGCACACAGTGGATGAAGTTCAAAATGGAACATAAATTGCTTTGAAGGAAACTTGGAGCAATGTCATGGTAAGTGGTCCACACAAGCAAAGCATTCCCTACTGCACAAATCTGGTGAATGGGGAGTGGCTGACTGGGGAGTTGCTGGTAAAAAAGGCTGCCCATTTCACTGGATGCAGATGGAGCAGTCATTCTGGATTAACCCTGATGTCGTGGAGATTTATTCCCTGCAGTGGGAATGGCTGTGATCAATGCTTCCACCTCTGCCTCCGGACTGAGGCCTTCAGCAGCCATAATAATGGGGGAAAGTGTTCATTAACTGCTCTTTTGAAATTTAAATGGCCTGTTTGGCCATAAATGGGCACAACAAAAAATGCCACCTACCTGGATAAAGAGGAAGAGGGGAACATTGATGTTCCTTGATACAAGAATCAGGCTTATAGCTAAATCTTATGGAGAAGCGGGCCACAGAACTCTAAAAAGAGCTATGAATCTCAGTGATGTTTCAGAACTTTTCACAGGACATCTGAGCACTGTTCCTCCAAGCAGGGATCTTTGGGGGTTTCCCAGAGACCCCCAGGAAGCCCCTGTTTATCTGTTTATCCAGTGTGCCATGGTTTATCTGCTCTTTATTTTGTGTTCAGTGCACTTCCATGCTTCGCTGCCTACTTTGGAGATGCTGCTTGGGTTTCTCCTAGGAGAGGTCAGATGTCAAATTCTTTCTGTTTCCGAGCACAATAGAAGCTTGCCCGTGAGGCTGCTGCTCAGCCTCCTAAAGCTTCCTTTCCAACCTTGGCTCTTCTTCCCACTTTGTCCCCCTCCTTCAGAATAATGCCTGTCAGTTGACCTCGTTTAGCAGTCAAGGCCCCACATGGTGGCATCACCTGTTCTCCAGCTTGGTCTTCAACCGCTGGTGGAGATTGTGTGCACACATGGTGGCTTGGTCAGCTTCAGTGACCACAGATGATTTTAAAACTGCAGTGTTACATCAGGCATCTTTCTGGCTCCCGGGAATTAATTGGAAAGTTCAAGAGGTGGATTACTTAAAAAAAAAATAAAAAAATGCTGTTTTAAATTTATTTCAGTCACGCAAGAATGATTGTTCTTCACTAAGACAGGAAAAGATTTACTGGACATGAAGATAAAGATGCTTACCACATTTCTGGTGGGCTTGAGGGAGTTAGGCTCCCCTAAAATCTACTCATGATGTTTTTGTTTAGCTAAGAGTATGTGTAACTTCTGTGCTGATTAGTTTGAGATTTTTATTAACATAGTTACATTTTGGGGAAAAAATTGAGGTTTCAGGCTGGGTTCCAAAAATGTAGAGTTATTCAAAGTGTAGTTCTCTACCTTAAAACCAGATAAACTTACTTTTGGTGCAAAATAGTCCATGATTATCAGTGACGAATTCAGTGTCTGTGCTCTAAGTGTTAGTGTAATATTATTAACAAGAAAATAAGTTCTACAGATGATGACACTGAAATGTATAACCTTTTTTGGTAGAGTTATATGTAGAAATGGATGTGTTCTGAAGAATCTGTGTCTCTGTCAGTATCTCTAGATCAAAACTGTAAAGACATCTTTGTGAAGTAAAAGAATTTTTTTCCCTCTTAAATATTAACATTTTTTCAGCAAAACTGGGGCCCTGGTTCTTTCCAAGTTCTCCCTCAGCCCATTACCTGGGAACTGTGTCTCCCAGAGAGTCCTCACTGGCTAGGACCAATGCTGCTGGTGGCGTGTGTGGAAAGGGAGAAACTTTTCCTGGATGTATCTGTTTCTTTGTCTTCAGATCACGTTGATTTCGTTTGTAGGAGAGCTGGAAATCCTGACAGTTCTTATGCAGCTCATAGCTCATGGCGTTCCACAGGTGAGCAAAATCACGGAAAAATGTGGTCTCCTCAATTGTCAGTTACTTCCCAATACTGACTTCCACCAGTAGAAATAATTTTTTTTTGTTGTTTATTTGTTTGTTGATTTGGTTTTGTTTTGTAGTACAGGGGATATAATTTCTTGGATTAAATCAAGTATTGACACTATGGTTTGTACTAAGTATCAGAATTTTAGCTTAGCCATTTAGCACTTGACCTCAATAGTGTGGATATATCTCACATTTTACTTGGTATCTATTAATTAATGAACATCTTTTCTCCATTTACATAGCTTTTTAAATGCTGAAGAACACGGCATCAATTTTTTTTGATGGCACAGCATTTCAGTTTATTTCCTGCAAACTTTTTTTTAAATCATCAAAAACAGCAGAAATCTAAAAAATAATCTGCGGATTTTGGCTGCCTAAAGATGCAGCCTGGAAATACTGTTCTGCCATCTTGTTGGCATGACAGAGAGGAGGGAGCAGAGGTAATTGGATCTGGTTTTGTTATCCAGTCATAAACAAGGATAACAGCTCATGAAAGCATGACCCAGCCCAGTGCTTTGCCCAAAACCATAGCCAGAAGCATGGTTGCACGTTGTGTTTTGGTTTTTTTTTAACAGATAATTTTAAATAACAGCTACGACAGGTTTCTGTAAGATTGGGAACTACACATTCCCCCTTTTCATCCCAACAGCTGCTGCAAACAGTACCAGCTGAAGCTTTCCCAGCTCTAACACAGGCACAGTGGCTGAGGTCCATTCTGCATTATTCTGTTTGAAAACCCCGTGTACTTTGTGCTCTCGCTACGTGCGGTGGCTGCTCAGAAGGTCCTTATTACTCATCCTGGCCCTGGCTCCTGGCTGTGCTTTAGGGGGTTTTGCTCTGGATTTGCACCATGAAAGTCACTCTGTGAGTGAGGGAATCCTCTGCTGCCCCTCTGTCCCTGTGCTCCATAGGGTGCAAAGCCATGAAGTGTGGTCAAAATATCCCAGCGACGCCTGAAACCTACGCCAGCTCTGAGCCACTGACAGCTGATGGGAAGAAGAGCAGCTCCGAGGATGCTCTGCTTTCCCCCAGGGTTTGACCTGGAGGAGCCTGGCAGTGTGTACCTGCCCTGGCTCCACTCTGGGATAACTCTGTGTGGTTTGGATGCTGCTCAGAGCCCGGCTCAGTGGGTGTGGGCTGCCCTTGGCAAGGCTCAGGCTTTCTGAGTGCTTGTATGTGCTGGATGCACATTGCCTGTGACAGGGGCTGCAGTGGATATATGTATAAGCCACAGCTGGTAAACAGAAAAAATAGAAGTGAGTCAATTAGCAGAAATGTCTTTCCATGCTTCTCATGGTTTGCAGTTAAATTTTATTTATTTACAAGGAAATACATTGATGCACTTAATGCAAAACCAATATTAAATCCTGTGTCTGCTGAAATGCTGCTTCTGCTTTTTCCAGGATTGGAAAGTACTGAAGTATTTTTATTTTCCACTAAAGATAGTTTTTGAGGATGGTGCTAGGTCATTGCCAGATACTTTTAGTTAGTTTTTTTTGTCCCATTTTTACTTTTTCTGCCTGTCTTTTAGAAAAATGGGCTGTGCAGCCTTCAGTCACCTGTGGAATAGCCAGAGCAAAGTGTAATATTCTGAGGCTCCACTTTCCCAAGGTTTCCTGAAGGAGTCTCTGTTTATCATTCAGCCTGCAGTGCCTGTATTGGGTTACACCAGGAATGTGGAAAGCTATATGGGAAAATCTGTCAGGCTGTGAAAAGATTTCAGGCTTTGAAATTTTATGGAGCATGCTTGCTAATGCACATTCCATATTTCTGGGTGTCTGGCTCCCCTTGCTCCGGGTAAGGATGTGACGTGGAATATATGGGCATGTTTTGTTACGAGCACTGCTGAGCTGATAAACTAGGAGCTGGGGAAGTACCAGAGAGGAAATCCCAATAAGGAATAAATTACAGTGACACCTACTAGTGTTGGTACAGCTAAAGGCCAGTCCCCATTTACAAAACACGATCTCTAATACAGCAAGGAACACTGGTGTAACTTCTTTTCCGCCACAGCATTCCAGTAAAATCCCAGTTTAGGAGTGGGGCCCACGTTTTTCCTATATACAAATATTTGAGAGACTCATCTACAGGTTAGTACTTCAGCTGCTGTAAATCAAGTTCATGCTCATAAGAGGGTTTGCTTTCAGATATTTCAGCAGGACCTGCCTAAATTTGCAAGTGGCCAAGTGCAGCAAATGGGACTTGGTTCAAATGCCCTGAGTTGTGCATGTATCAAGTACAGTGTATATTTTGTGTGCTTCGTAAAATAAAATAAAAAAATTCTTTAGCTTTTGCACACACAGTTTCAAGAGTCTAAAACTGGGGATTGTACTGGAGAGAATTTCCCCCCCTTATTTTTAAGTTCAAAATGCCTTGTAAAGTTGCCTGGGAACCCTGGTAAGATAACATGAAAATAAGACAAACGAACCAAAATCTTGGGAAATGGAAGGAGCTTCCAAATTAAAAAGCCACAGTGAAAAATATTAAAACACTTTATTCTTTTCCCGTCTCTGCTGAATGCACTCGCCAAGCAAATCAACCTTCCTGGCTACCTGTTACAAAGGTGGGATGTTAACAGCAAGTCTCTTGGTGTGTGGTTGACAGATTGGATTTTCTATGTGCATGGGCTTAGAGAAAGTGAGGCACAAATTCCAAAACTGCAGGAGTTTGGCTCCATGACCATGTCAGGTGCTGGTTCCATAAAGAAGAGTCCAGGTTTAAAGGTGCAACATGGAGTCAAGGCCAGCCCCGCAAAGCAGGTGTATCCAAAGCCATTTGAGTATTTTATACATCAAAACAAAGATGACAAATCTGGCTTAGAAGGCAGCAGACACCCCATTCACATCCAATCAGTCCTGTGGGTTCAGGGAGCGACTCTATGTAATAAATATTCCTCCATACATGCACAAAAAATGATCAGTTTGTCTGCTGGATGGAATTCTGTGGCCTGGTTTATGCAAATCAGACCACACCATTGTAATTTGACTGTAAAATGACTTAATACATTTTTTGAGTAACTCTCTCTTCTTTGTCCAGTAGCTCCCTGTTTCAAAAGGCAGTAATTGTTTAGAAGCTACCACGGATTTGTTCACCAGAAAAAAAAAACAGAAAAGGGAAATGCTGGTCTGGGGCAGCCACTGCTCCCTTGGGAAGACCATCCTTACGCAGACATGGCTTAGGTTAAACTTCAGGCCCTAATGAGGGTTCTGAGTCTGTGATGGACCTGGATAATTATTGGCCACAGGGAATCCCTACTCACACCTAAGCCTGGGCAGATGGATTCATGGATGCACTGAAGGTGATGGATTATGGACATCTTCCCCCAGCATTTGTGTTGTTTTGTCAGGCTTGTGTCCAAACCTTGGCAATATTCAGACCTCACGCTTTTTAGTTTAAAATACGAAGCAAATGCATTGTGGAACTGATCTATTTCCAAATAATTTTGTCACCGGGCAATTAAAATATCATGTGCTATAAACATCTCTAAGACTCTATGGATGGGAAAGTTGCCAGTTTCAAGAGTCACATTGCTTTCAAAAGTACAATGAATGTACAGTTCTCTGAACAGTCTGGAAAGAAAAGTCATTTTCCAGCTCTTAAAATCTTTTTTTAGCTTTTTGCAGTGCTCTGAAGTCAAATTATGATGATTTTAAAGACAGAACTGTTAAGTGCCAATGATTTGTCAGTATTGGCACACTTAAATTCATAACATGGTTGGGCCCATGCTTAATATCTTAATTGTGCATATGAAATTCTTTTGAAGTGAAGTTAGCCAGAAAATGCATGTTTCTTATATTAAAAAAAAATTAATTCACTTTTTTATATTAGAAAAAACCCCCTTCAAATAACTTACACCTTTTTATTTCAGTGTTGCTGTTTCTGGCTGAGAAATATGACTGTTTAGACTAGGAGTTTAAAGAGGAGTCTGTAAGGGTTGACTCTTCTGCCATGATTAGGCACCAGACTATTTTCCTGGACTTTGAAAATTGCATCTCTTGTGGCTTGATCAAATTGAGTTCGATTTATAAAAGGTGAAAACGCATCTCTTGAAATAATTTGTTAGTTTTAATATGAAGTGCTGTGGACCTGATGGCTGAGAAATGTAGTTGGAGTTCTGAATGTGATGTGCTTGGCCAAGTTCACTAAGTGAAAGATCTTGAACCAATTAATTGTAATCTTCATGTGGTCAGGAAGATCTTCAGTGCAACGTACTTAAAAAAAAAAAAAAAGTAATAACACTCCACAGTCTGTAATTGCTATCTGAAAAGAAGGAAAAACAATGTAACAACCTTAATGACCAGTCCCAAAGTAATAATAGTTGCTTTAGCCTATTGTTGGTCTTCAGGAACAAGAATTCCAGTGGGAATACCCCAGAGGAGTCTAACAATTGGAAAAATTTACCTAAACAATTAAGAAGACTGTCTTGACTAACAGAATTATTTACGAAGTCCAGCAGGCTGTGGATGCTGTAGGTTGGTGCTCCAAAGGCACACACTGGATAACGTGCTCGTGTCCAGCAGGCTCCGAGGAGCCTGTCTGTTGTGGTTTTAGTAGAAGGGAGGGGGCCATAAAGATGGCTCCTGTGAGAAGTTTCTAGAATTCTTTACTATTTCCAGCAGAGCCAATCTCTCTGGCTCTGAAGATGATAGACACGCGTTTTCTCCCAGTTCCTTATCTCAACTCATAGACCTCTAAGTTAATTCCCTCAGGCTTTTTCTTTTTTCCCCTCTCCTTCCCTCCTCTGCCCAGCTGTGGCAGGGGAGGGAACGAGTGAGCGGCTGCCGTGGGTGCCTGGCACTTAACCAAAATCAAAACCACGACACTGTCTCAGGCCAGGAAAGGGGAATAGTTTCTTTCTTTTGTACTGATGCGCAAACAGAGGAGCAGACGCTCGGGCTGAGTTTGCAATCCTGACTCAACTTCAGCCTGAAACTCAGCAGATGGGGCTGTTTTGGGGCATTAGATGAAGCAAGGAGTTGCCTTGGGAGAGGCAGGGGCACAGTGAAAAGCTCCAGTGATGGGCATCCCTTCTCCCAGCCTTTGGCCCATGCAGGCATGCAGCATAACTGACTTTCCAGGTGAATTTTGAATGTTTTCTCAGGAGAATGTATGCATGTAAAACGAGAGTATTTTCAGGCATGGGAAAGACAGCTCCAGCGTTTTTGTGGAGGAGGATCTTCTGCAGAGATGCCTTTTTGAATACAAAACCTTTGTCTCCTTTCTCTTAGCTAACCTCTCATTTTACTCTGCTTTGGCAGTGAGAAAGGACCCTCACAGTGAGGGTGTATTTAATGCTGTTGCTCCTGGTACCACGTTGAACCTCAGGAATGATGTCAGGAGAAATGGATAAAACTGGGAATCACGTAGGTATTGGATGCATGCTGGAGGTTATTATTGCATCCTGATCCGCAATATTTTTGGAAAATTCCCTCTCAGATCCTCATTGGAAATTGTATGTGGAAAAAAACAAAGCAGTTATTTCTTCTTTTCTGATGCTTAGTAATGTGGTATATAAATATAGCCAGAGCAATGAGCATGAGATTTCACTGCAAGTGCTGAGGGAGTAATAGATGGGAATTAGCAAAAGAATAGGAGGAATGAATGGGGATATGCACTGAGAGTTTACTCTCTTTGAAAGATGATCTCTTCCTGAGTTACTGAATAGCTAATGGCTGATACAAATGGTTGCAGATAGGATAGATTGCCTCAAGATTGATGGCTGACTGTTGTTGGTCTAGGTTTTTAATCCAGGCTTCTGCTGGAATGCAAAGTTCCTAGCTCAAGATCAATTGTACAAGGACATCAAGAAGAAAAAGACAGTCACGGTATTTGTCTGCTTCTCAAACTACCCAAGATGTGAAACTGGTTTTGCTTGCAGTGACATGCCTGTTAATGCAATGCAGTACTTTCTTATTACAGCCCTTTGCTTGCAGTTTAAAGTAAAAAAAAAAAAAAAAAAAAAA
>VYZT01003632.1:47554-63211 GCA_013400735.1 Pomatostomus ruficeps
GTGTCTTTTTGATGGCTTGTGATGGTGTTGTCTACAAAGATAAATCCTGGGGACTTGGGAGGTCACAGGAACAAAGCTGAATGTGCCTGAGTCACTTGGGGTGGGCAGCATGTCAGGGGCTGTGCTCTTCATCTGAATTCATTTCATCACACTGCAGAAATGCCAGGCTACAGCAGAGGACAAAGGAATTATACAGCAGGCAGAGATGGGCCTGAATCAATTGGTAGCTGTGAAGGAGGCACTTTCAGTGAGTATGTCTGAAACGTATGCGTGGTCTTCGCTGGCATTAATAAAAAAGGCTGGGGCAGGGCGTGTGGCTGGGTAAGAAATCCAAGCCTTCCAGTGTGGCTCCAAACCACAGGCCAGATAATGACCATGAAGCTGTTGTCCCAAGCATAAGTGGTTCCTTACAATAACACCTGTTAAATTTCCTTTGATTTTCCATTAACTAAATACCAACATGGAGGTACACACAGGGGGAAGGCTGGGAAAATGATAAAGCTATGACATTTTATGGGGAATTTTAAAAAACGGCAAGTCCAAAAGAATGCATGCTATCATTTTTTAGGTTCTGGTAATTCCTCTGATATATAGAGCATGAACATTAGATAAATGCTCCGTGCACAATTGCATGCATCAAATGTTGAAAATGTTTGCTCATTTTTCTTCTGTGGAGAAGAAAAAATTTCTGTTTGGGTCAAGGTGACACAGAAGACAATTGACAGCAGACAATTGATGCTGATAATGTTGTTTAAGATGATCAAATCAGCAATAGATACAAATCAGATGAAATTTCCATAAAAATTAAGGATATTAATTTAATAACTTCCTGCCAATGGTGAAGGTTGATAAATAATTGAATCAGAAAGGGAACTAGATTAATTGAGCACTAAATTCTTAACTACTGGGTCAGTTTTGGTTGACGTGCATGACAATGCTGGTTATTAATTTTAAATGAATGCTTCCATCCAAATATCAAGGTGTCTTCCTGTACTTCCTTAGACAACCAGCTATGGCCAGAATTCTGTACAAGTGGGGAACTGAATTTTAAAGATGAAAGCAGAAGAATTTTTAAAATTTATGTTACTTTTTCATTCATGAAGAATTCTCTAATACAGAAGATAACGTTGATACTTTTTCCGTTTTTCTATTCCCCATTATGCCCAAATAAACCACCAGAATAACTTGACTATTGTGGTGCTGGTGTGCATAAGTTTGGAGGCTCTCCCTGCTCTCTTCTTGGAAATAAAAGGCACAACCCTACTTCCTTTGCTCTGTCTGCCCCACAGAGGTTCCTTAGCTCGTGAGTTTGAGCTCCGAGACAGGACATCCTGTGTGATTTCAGCAAGTCCATATGGTTCTCCAGTGCTTTTCCCAAGGTGAGGATTAGAGAACATCAAATGCTGCTTGACGGAGAGAGGAAATCTTGTGTAATGCTTTTGTTCTGCTAACATCTATGTAAAGAGCTGCCTGGGAGTTTTGGAATGGAATCTGTCATCGCTGTAATCCTGTTCTGGAAAATTGTGATGGAGACAGCACAGGCAGTGATGTCATTGGCTGTCTGACACAGTCATTGCCCACAGCAAACTCATCTCCTCCCCAAACTTTCCTTTGTCTCTGACATTTGAATGCCTAATTGGCAAAGCTTATTGGTGGGGCGCTTTTTTTTTCTTTCACAGCTGTGTTAAAATTCAAAACACAGATATGTGAAAAAAAGGCTAATACAGAGGAGGGCCTGTTCAATGCTCTCTGCAGACTTCAGAGGAATTTTTGTGCACTCTGCCTTCAGTGTCATATGGCGGAAATTCTTCTTTGGTCCATACAGTGCAATAAACAAACCTCCTGTGTATTAGCTTTAGATTTTAATACTTCTACTCACAGTCTATGGCAAGTGGTAGAAGTATAAGAAGGAAGCAATTTGCTTTGTAAGGGTTCTGGCCTGCCCCTTGCTGTCACAGACACCTATTTGCTAAGGACCTGTTGCCATGTCGGGCAGTGGTAGTTGTGTGACATCATGCAAAAATGCTGTTTATACGCTGTGTGCTATCCATTACATTGGACAATCACATTTGGTTATTATCATTCCATGCCTTTGTAAAGGAAGTGAGAAGAGAGCCTGTGTTGTACCCTTGTTTTAGTGGTATATTGCCCTTTTTCCTGGGTGAGTTACCTGTTTGTTACCTGGTTGTGCCTTATGAATTGTACATTTGTATTTGGGCATCTTTGGATATGCACTGAGCTTTTGTTTTACAGATTATAACTTTACATATAACAGGGTGCCTTGTGTTTAGAGAAAATAATCACAGCATGGCATGATTTTGGTTGTGGCTGTGAGTGCTCAGCATCATTGAAGCTTAGCCCAGGGAGATTGGGATTAAATGTATCAAGAACACACCTTATGCCCATAATAATTCCTTCTTGCGTGTTATACAAGTAAAGAACCCACAAAAGGATAGGAGTTACTAAAGCTGTAAGTCAAATCAGGAAATCAGGCAGCTGCAGGTATTTCTCAGCACGCACACCAGGTATGTTCCCTGGCTCCATTACAGCTCCATGCCAGGATGAGACCTGTACCTCCCCATCCACATTTTTCCCTGTTGTCACCCTGCTTTCCATGAGCACAAGAGCTGGGTGGGAATGGAGGAGGGATGTGCTGAAGCTGTGTCCCTGACCTGGGCAACAGGAGGCCTCCCATGCTTCCCTCCAAGATACTTATTTGGCTGATGAGTTGGACTTTTTGCCTTTTGGGCTTTATTTTCTGAGCGTCATAGAAATGCATCCCTTTTGCTTTACAACCTGATCCTTCTGTTGCTGCCATTATTTGTCTTTGATTTGACCACAGAGTGACAGGAAGAAGCGGGAGTGAAATGTGACCCATTTGTACAAGGGGCCTGCCTTTTTTCCATTGAAACAAACACTAATAGATGGTCAAACTTCTTTGGACAGTGGCTGAAATGATGTGGCTCCTGTGCACAAAGGGTGGGCCAGCTGTGTTCAGAACCCACAAATAGTGCGTGTACTGTTTTGTTTGTTTGTTTTGTTTTGTTTTGTTTTAGGGAAAAATTAGCTGGATGGATTGTTTGGATTCATCAGAGCTCCAACACAGAAGGAGAAGGACAAACATTATCCTCATCACTGCCAGTACCAGCACCTGCAGGGGTTGTTGCCAGCTGAGTGGGAAGAATCCCTGCCAGAATCTGAGATACAGGCGTGAGCACTTGCTATCGCTGTTACTTCCCAGGGAGTCTGATCAAGCCAAGGAAGTTTACCTGTTCCTGAGAGATGTGTAGGTCAGTCCCAGAGTTTTTTTGCTGGGTCCTAGGGAAGCTTGGATTTAACCCAGGTCCCAGCAGCATCCCACATTATGAATTTGAAATGAAGGTGCAGGAAACTTTGGGGACCTGTGGGTGAAAAATGCTGCATCAGTGTTCCCTATGAGACAAATCTTGGTTATGTGCTCAGACCAGAAAATACCACATCACATGTTGGCGCTCTTCTAAGGGCTGGAGCTTTTCCTATGCACGGTTTTTCTGTTCATGATAAACTGGAAGCAAGTTCCACAGAAGCAGCTGGAGGCTGAAAACTGAGATGAATCTTGTAGCAAGGATTTATCAAAAGCAGGACTGACTGTGTTTTTAAATGGAATATGCAGAGAGCAGCAGATAGCCATGCAGTCTATTGGAAACACTATACTAGATTTCAAGTCTTTAACTTTTTAACTTTTGCATAAATCCTAAAATATTTTATGGTTTCACTAATTATTTGCTAAAGGTGCCTGTTGGTAACAGATAGTTTTCTTACACAGCTTTAACTCTGCTTCCACATGGACGATGTGTTTTCCTGCTGTGGTTTTGATGCTCTCGGGTAATACTTCATGGTGGGGGGGAAGAAGAGCGGAGCTCCCAACTGGGAATCTTCAACACAAAAACTGTTAAGGGGTGATAAATCATTGGAGGCCCAGCATGTGATTAAAAGCTGTGGCCACCAGCAGTGACCCAAGGGGCTGGAGGTATCAGTGACAGGGAGCAGGGGGAGGTGTTTGGCATTCCTGATCGGAGGCCTAACCAGGGCACCGGGGTTTGTTTATGTTTCTGTTCCACCGACTCCTGTGAAATGCCCTCTGTCTGTACAGGGAACACACATCGAGTCAGGGAAAGTATCCCTGGTATTTCTTCAAATGTCGAGGCACAGATACTTGAAGGTTAATGTGTGAGTAGAATTATCTGGGACTGCAGAGTGAAAACCAAACACTCGGTTCAGGGCTCTGTGACTCGACAGTCAGCGTCCCGTAGTTATTGCAGTTTTAGGTAAGCTGTGCACAGATGTACAGAATACTGTAAATATAACTCCTTTCCCCTCAGCTAAGTCCATCCTGGGAAAATGCTTATTGTTGGACCAGACATGGGGACATCCAATCTCAGATTCTACTTTGTTCTTGGTTTAACAGAAAGCCTTATTAAATAACAATAGAAAAAATCTGGGAAAACCCAATTACAATTTGACCTGCTTTGATACCCAGTTGGAGCAATAATGATATGTTTTGTTGCTGTGCACAGGACAGTGGAGATATGGGAACATGGTTCTAGGGACGTGGTTTAGTGGTGAACATGGATGGTGCTGGGTTAAGGGTTGGAATAGCTGATCTTAGAGATTTTTTCAAACCTCAATGACTGTGATTCTATGTAATATTTTCTATGTGGTATTTATATATCAGCTATTTGCCAACAAAAAGATTTTCATCAGGAAGTACTGAGGACATTTCCAGTGGCAAAGTGCTGGCAAGACAGAGCAGCAATGAATGAAAAGATGGGTTTGAAAGGCAATGGAGGGCAGGGTGAGTGGGAGCTCCAAGGCCTTATGTGGTGAGGGTCTCTGAGTTATGTCAGTAGAGAACTGTAGGGAAGATTCCTGGTTTGATAAGTAGAAAAGGTCACTAAAAAGGACTTGAACAGAGGAAAAGTCACAACAATGTGACAAATGACATGCCTTTGAAGACAAAAGAGATTTACATTGGTAAAAGGGCTTCCGAAACATCTTCTTTTTGAATGCCACACGTGATAGACTCTGTAACTGTTCAGAGACATCCTTTTTTCCCTGTGAATTCATCCCACAATGTGTGAAAGATGCTTCAAAGTATCGTAGGGGTTCCTTTATGGACATGTTGTTGGATATGTTTGACAGCAGCAACCCCAGACTGCTCCAGAAAAAAAGGCAAGAAACCTCATGTTGAGAAGATGTGAATATACAAGAGACTCCTTCCTATCCCCTGTACGCAGAGCTTGGCTCAAGGCCTGACTCGGAAGATTTTTTGTTCCTTCCTGTGCTCCTTTTATTGGCTCAGACTGGATGTTTTCAGCTGCCATGTAATACTGAACAACCAAGAAGCATCTCACTGTAAACTTCTTGACTTTTCACCAGCACCAGGAATATCTTAAAAGTTTCACTGGGCTATGGATAAACGGGTGATTATGATATAATTGATGCTGCTCTGTGGGATAAATGTGAGTGATGCAGGCCCACCTTGTAAAGCGAGAACATGACACAAGGAAGTTGGTAATAATTTCATGTAAAAGGACTCTTAGCAAGTTTGAAAACCTTATGGTTGCCAGATGTGCTCTTCCAGATGTCAGGATTTCCTATGAAATGCTTCTTCCGGTCAGGAGGAGCAGTGCCTGTGATAGTGTGTTAGAGCCTTTGAGACATGAGGTTACCTGACCCCGACGATTAATTCTGTAACTTTTGCTGCAAATTATGCCTGTTATTAGAAAATATTGTGATTAACTCCCAGCACAGCCCTTGGCTGCTCAGGAACATGCTGTGCACAAAGTTGGAATTGTCCTGCCAGGATGCTGCTCAGTCAGTGACTTCCAGCATCCCTGTTGCATCTGAGTAACCTTATAACACGATACAGCCCCTGATGATTTCATACGCTGCTGCTGCTTCAATTCCTTCTCCTTGGACTTCCCCAGAACCGTAGCCAGATGTTTGTGAGCCTGTTAGCACCTGCTGCAGAAGGGAGTTTGCTGATGTGGTGGAACTAAACAGAGTTTTTCTCACGACCTTGTAGCTCCTTCAGATTCTAAGCAGAGAATTGCTTCCTAAACTTACATTTCTGTTCGAGTTGCCTCAAGCCATGTAGCTTTGTAAGTCAGTGCTTCTCTCCATTACTCTGCCTTGCCCTGTCTCAGTCCCTGGAGTCATCTTTGCCTTAGTTTTTCCCACCCATTCTTCTGTGAAGGCCTCGGGTCCCCAAATCCTTCACAGCAAGGAAGATCAGACAGGCCCTGCCTGTGCTCTAGATTTGGGGATTTGCCTTAGTTGATCTGTCTGGGTCCTTTGAAGGATCCAGGCTTCCATCAAGCTGAGTTCCATCCCTGTTCCAGTGCCAGCTCTGTTACCTGGGAATAATTGCTGTGTGGACCATGCCCCTTTACAGAGCCTCACGTTGCTACATGGAGCTCTCTGTGAGCACAGGCTCTCATTAATTAATTCCAAAATAAGCCCTCCTGACAACTTGTGGGTTTTCTAGCAAGGCTTGTGCAATGTGGAGAAGTATTTATGGGCTGGATGCAATATTATTATGAAAGATATTGCTTATATTCTCTCAGCAGCAATCCAATTGGATATTTCACATTTTGGCCTAGGCTACTGCTGGAAGCACACAGTGCTATCTCTTTTTAGATAGTTATCTGTGGCCACTTCACGATTATTTGGCCTGATTATTTATGGAGAGACTTCTTAAAACTCATCTGTCTAAAAGACAGTCTGTGCTTAAGGTAAATGGTCCTCTGGCTTTCTGTGCTCCCTCCAGCGTAGTGTCTCAGCCTGATTATGGGTAAAAAGGCAATGGTGTCCTGAAAACCAGCTTTTTGCAGACCCAGAGGGTCAGAGCAGCAGCCTGGAAATGCATCAGGGTCACCATGCAGAGAGGAGAGACCTCTAACAATTACATTTAATTTGACTTGCAATCAAACAGAAGTGGATGGCGAAGCAGGAAATGGTATCTTTAGGCATGACATGAAATAGTATTGCTGTCAACTTGAATAAGAAAATCTGACTTTTTTAAAGCAACCACATATTTAAATAGCCTGTAGGGTCAAACAGCCTTCCCTACAGCCCTCTGATAGCTGGCCTGATAACGGCATAAACACTATAAATATCCTAAATCAATAATCCTGTATCACTGCTGAAAGCAGACGTGTTCACATATCACAGCAGATGGGAAGAAAGCAAATAATATTTGTCTTGCCTTTCAAATTGATTTCCTGTTTTTAGTAAGCCAGAGTGTGTCCATATGTTAATCAGATTGCTAGGAAAGATAGCTCAGGGCGGCAGACTTTTACTTGACCTGCTGGGAGAAGGGGGGGCAAGGAAGGGAAGAGGAAGTCCTCCATGACCCTAAAATATCTGTGGCAGGAGCTTCTACAAATGTGATGCAAATGCCTGTGGTTCCCTGGCTTTCCCTGGGAAGTGCTCTCCTCTCCTTAGGCAGATCAGCTTCACAGGGCTCAGCGAGCAGCAGGATTGGACCTGTTCGCTGAGGGCTTCTTAAGCCTCCTTTTCTTTCCTTTTGGAGAATGTTTGCCATGATGATGATTCCAGCATCCCGAAGCCAGGCAGAAAGATCCAAGGTCCCTGGTGCAGAGGGAGGTGCAGAGGCTGCAGCCCCTCTCCTCTGCCTTCCCTTGCCCTTCTGCAGTGCCGTGTGTTTCCTTGCCCCTCCACACTTGCACTGACACGTGGCTGTTTCAGCTGCAATGTGCCCTTCCACAGAGCACAAAGGCGTCCATAATGGCTTCCAAATGCACTCCCAGGTCCTGTTATTTTTCCCTTCAGACAGGAGATTTTAATTAAATTTAATGACAAATAGTTCAGAGATCATTTGTGTGCACATAAACTCTAATGATGTTTATGGGCAACGTGCAACTGCCTGAGAGGAAATGATGGCACGCGTGGTGTTTGGAGCATATTTTCTGTGGAAGGCATTTGTGTTCCTTCTACAGTCTTCAGTTTTATCCTGTTTATAGAATGTATGAAATGCTTGGTATAAGAGTGTGAGGAACATCATTTCAGTGGACACTTAGTCAATACCCCTGGTCTGCCAGAAGCTCACACAGCAGCTACGATCCTGCAGAAGTTGTTTTCGTGTGTTCAAGCCAGTGTGGCACACTTGTGTTGTCCCAAATATGAAAATCAACCAAACACAGGTAACATATTGCATACCAAATGCAAAATAAATACCACAATTAATTGACAGTGCCCCAATTTTGTATCATTTAGTGTTTTATGCTTCGCTGCTATGAGTTCATACAAGGTGGTGCTGGCATCCACATTGAGTCCCAGTTACCTCCTTCAGGCTTTTGGTGGATACATCAGGTGAAGAGCTAAGCTTTGAATTAGGAAATTACTTTCAAAAACCTACCTTCATGAATGACTTTCAGCAACTTCCTGGTCTAAGCTTTTGTTCCCCCTTCTCTTGATGAAGACCAGTACTTCCGGCCTTGTAGATTTGAAAAATACACCGAAGACTGGGATATGGTCAGATTCCGTGGAGACACCTGAAAGAAAAGTGAGTGTGCCAAGGATTAATTTGTTTCCAATCCTGATTTAGGTTGTTTGCTGTTGGGAGCATGAAGGGGAAGGACTGAGAGGAGAATGAAGCTGTTCACTTCTTTCCTGTGTTCAGTGTGCATTGGCCATCCCCGGGAAGCATCTAGGAAGTCCAAATGCAGGGAGGACCAGAGCTGATCATTCCTTTTATTTCTGAACTTAAAAGACAAAACCAGAAGACCACCCCTTCCTGCCGTGACTTTTATTGTTAGAAAAGACAAGTAATTTTTTTGGAGAGGAAGGATGATTTTATGGAGCTGGAAGCCAGATGATCTCACTTGTAATCCTGGTGTTGACACAGGTTTTCCTGTGTGACCTTGGAAAAATCTCTTGCTACATTCCAGTTTCCAATCAGTAAAATGCAACAGTCATTCTTTGTTATCTCTAAGGAGCACTCTGCAGTTAATGCATAGTTGCTAGACAGATTTTGACACATCTGTAGGTGCTCAAAGATGGTATTTTCATATCCAGTGGGTTTTTTGGGTGGTGTTCTTATTTCAACAAGTTAGGTCTTAACTGCTGTGGCAGTTTGGGAGCTCTCTTTCTGTCTTCCATCCATGTGTAGCTTAATCCCTTTCAAAATTCTGTAATGGACTAATGTGTTGGCATAATAGAAGAGCTCTAGAAATAAATTAATCCCTTCAAGTGTATTTTAGCAATGCCATTAAGAGAAAAAGGCAGATGTAGTCAAGTCAAACCTGTTAAAATATTTTAAAGTCACTTTTCTAAAATATGAGATCCCCTGACCCTCTTGGTTAAGAACCAAGCTGCATCTTCATGCTTGTGCTGCCTTCTCCCCATTTTGCTGCTGCTGCTGCTACTCAGGAGAAGGACTCATGTTTTCTTTCCCCATCTTTCTGCCATCATCTACCAGATTTTATGTGCCATCACGTCATCCGTGCTGTGTCTTCTAACTCCTCCCCTGCCGTTTCTTCATACTCAAAAATGCCCTCACTGCAGTTTCTGGGTGTTGCTCTTTCTTCTGACCACTGTTCGCAGGAACCAAGGGATCTGTGCTGCTCCCAGGGTTTGTGCTCCCTACATCCTGCACTTCATGCCAGTTCAGCTGATCCAGGGAAATCATGGATCATAAATGAGGCACATACTTTGCCTTAACTACTGCTACTTTAGGCTGGTGATGATGTTCTCTGGAGTACTTGGAGTGTTTTTTTTTTTCCATTTCCAGACATAAATTTTTGATACCTACCTTTTTATTTTGCAAGGTACGGGAAATGTTCGTAGTGGTTCTGAAGGCGGTCTCAGCACTGAACCCTCTATTTGGTGACTATTTCATGTTGGATTAATGGGAAGAGCCTCAACAAAGGTCAGAACATTTTGTAGAAGCTACTAAAAACTACCTAAGGGAGAAGCTAAAGACAAAGTGACCTGTCTAGGGTTCGCTAGAGCGGTTCAGCACCTGAATCAGGAGCAGGTTGCAGCTGCCTGATAATAACTGAGTGCTTTATGCTTTAGCCACCAATTTATATCAGCTTCCAAATATGCCAAGTCTTTATCCAGATCCTTACTGTGTGTATAGCTGAGCCGTAGAGGACTTTTCCTTTTTCCTTTTACAAATAATCACCATTTAAAATTCATCACCAGCATTTTTTTTTGTTCCTTTCATTTACTTGGAATCTTCTTAGCTGCACATCTGGTCCTTGATCGAGACAGGTACTGTAATTTCTAGGCTGTTATCTGATCCATTTGTTAGTGTGTGTGGCTGATTTTGAAAGCAAATAAAAAGTAATCCAGTTAGACTTTATTTAAATCCATCCAGTAGGAACAATTATCTCAAGTGCTACAGCTTCTGACATTCATCAATCTAAAAAGAACACAAAGATGGTATAAAAATATGACCATTGAACTCAAGTGGTGCTTCAAGGGCATAAGAATAGACTCATTCTGTTGCATTAAATAATATTACGTGGTTAAAATGTGACTAGCAGGTCTTGATTATGGCCATTAATATTTATGTTTAATAAAGAGGGTCTAATAAAGGCACTTTACAAAGGTTACCAAATATTTCAAAGAGTTGCTTTGCTGTTTACATCAGCAACTATTTTAGGTAGAGGGAGAGAATCGTTAAGTGTTGGCTGTTAACCTTGGGCAAGTGTAATAGATTCAATTATGTAATGTGACAATGAATTTGTTCTGCTTTGCCTTGGGTTAGTTAGAATTTAAGCTTTTCCCCTTTAGATTTATTCAGATTGTTAAGTGGCTGCTGAGAAGCTGGAACCCTGTCAAACAAACTTGGCTTTAAATTTTAAATTATTTTTAATCAATATGTGAAGAGGCCAAGCTCTGCCATATGTTACTCACCATCCATTAGTTGGTAGCTGGTCATTAAACTCTCACTAAGGTTTCCTAACTGTGACTATTGTGGTGATTTTTTTCTCTCTTTCTCTCTCTCTCTGCAGAGTATGGGCAAAGGGGAGCAATCGTGGCAGATTGCCTTGAGGACAATAAAAACTCTCATGTAGTATGGTTGTTTGTTCAGACACAAACAATAGAGACATTTTGCTATTACCATTTGCCAGCTATCAAGGGGTTTCGAACCCCCTCCCCCTTGGTGCCTACAACTCAAAACAGATGCAAAATCTTTCTTTTCAGTCCCCTTGAAATGACCTGTGGTGGTGCAGTGTCATTTAGAGGAGAAATTATTGGAGTGAGAGTGGCTGGTAACAATAGGGGCCTTGTGCCAGGCACATGACAGAACAGTGAGGGGGCTGTTGGTGACTTTATTGGGGAGGAGAGCGGCGATCTGGCAGGTGCTGCCATTGTTAAAGGTCCCTGCTCCTAGACAGTGGTCGCAGATGAGTTCATGTCACTTTGTTCAGGCTCTTTGCGCGGGTTCAGTGAAGTGACACTGGTCAAGTGGCCAATCCGGCTTTTTGATCTCCTCGGCATGGTCCCTTCTGTAACACAACCCTTTATTGCTGAGATATGTCAACATGCTCCTGGGCCATATGGCATCAAGCTAGAGTAACTTCTGTGCTCTCTGAAAGGGACATCATAACTTCATGTTTGCTCTGCTGGGGCAGCCCTGGTCCTCAGTGCCAACCCTGGCGTTGTTCTGTGGAGATGCCATCCAGAAAACCAGTTCCAGTGTATTGATATAAAATAGATCTGTGGGTTGGATGCTGAATTCGACAGCAGCAGAGGTTGTTGGTCACCAGCTGAAAGCACTGACTATATTTAGGTATGTGCTCTCTGGGGGTTTTCCTTTCGATCCACAGAACCAGGATGCTGGTGGTGGGATTGCAGCGAACCGGGGTGAAGAAGTTTAAATTTCCCTGCACTTGAAAGAATAACATGACTGATGTTAAGTAGGAGAGGTTAAACACATTGAAGTAAATGCATTAATGCATTAATTTTACCCGTGCTGTCCCTTTTCTCAAAGCACCAGGCCACACCATAATGGCTACATCTGCTTCTGTTGTACATATTGTTTAGTTCCAGTTTTTTTGGCTCAGAGAATAGAAACTGGTCTTTCTGTGGGGAAACAAAGAATTTGTTTTTGTAAATTGCCATTTTTTTCCCCTGAATAAATAATGAAAAACCTGGCAGATTGAACAGATCAGCCATATGGAAACTGGCAAATTTTAGTCTGCTAAGGATAATTAAACGTGGATGTTACGTGGTCGAATGAGAGACATGTTTGTGGTACACGGGAGGACCAGGGACTCACAAAAAAAGGAGATGGTGCTCAGAAAGAGAAATTGCATCTTTAAAGTTTGAACTGCTGTCAGATGAAAGATCTGAAGTGTTTTTGGAAGTGGTTAATAGGCTTGGGGTAGGCAGGTCTCATCAAAACAGTGGTTGTACATCCAAAATTGTCAGACAGTTTCTAAAATTCCAAATAAGGGATAGTTGTTTTTTAATGAACAGCCCAGAGCAGTGCTGATGCACTAAGAGACTGAGCAAAGACTTGGTCTTAATATGTGGAGGAACTCTGACCATGTAAAACCATTTGCACTGTGGATAAATGTTAATGTTCTTATTAGCCAAGTTTGCCTACCTCTTATATGTCAGTATATAACATGAAAGATAAATCAATTTGCGGGTAAAGGGCTTAAAAATTTGACACTGAAATGGACCTATAGATGTCTTTAAAAAAAAAAATAACATATATGAATTACTGTAATTGCATCAGATAGAGAACCAAACCCTAAAAATAACCACTAAAGATAACTTTGCAGGAAAAGAAAACAACATAACTCTTGCTAGGAACAATGCTAAATCAAATATTGCAGCTCTTTTGAGATATGACTCCTCGTAAAACACTGTGGTGAAAAGCCTTCTGAATTTCATCTATTTTGTAGAAACCCTATAAATTTACCGTATTTTATGGTGTATTTTAAATGCCTACCTACAGGGTCTTCTTAAAAGCTGATGGGGTCTTTGGTTAGGATGAACAGGTGGCACAGAAAGGAGTAGTCTCTGGAGTAAAACTTGGCGTATGGGCTAGGAATGTGTTAGGAAAAGGCCATAGGGTTTCTAGGAATGTTCAGTATCAGTGTAATGGGAAAGGACTCGAGTGTGCAACCAACCTTGCCAAACACTCCATAAACAAACAAGTGCATCCAACCTCATGCCCCAAAAATAACAAGCAGAAAAGCAAACTGAAAACAAATCTAAGGGGGAGCAGAGGAGGCCGTGGTGAAATGTGAATTGCTAAAGAGTATTCCTAAACCTCCCAAATTGCACTGTTTGTAGTTCTTGGATGAGGGAAAAGTCCCTTCTCTGCATGTGCTGCTTGCTCACATTCTGACCTTTTGATGGAGTAAAATTCTGCTTTCTTACCTGTGTTAGAAGTGGTAAGATGAGGGAGATCGCTACTCAGACATGGGGAGGTTTTCATCACGTTCAGGAGTGCACTCTGAGCCTATGGATGGCAGAGCCAAAAATACAGAGGGAAATGAGAGCACATTGAGCCCAAAACTCCACACATTCAATTAAAGGTTGTGTGGCCAACCTTAATTCTGACTTTTAAGGCTTTCTGAATTTTGATGTCTTGATCTTGCTGTCCTTTTCATGTCTCTGAGTTTAGAGATTTCCTTGAGTTGGTTTCCATCTCTGGATCCTCTAAGTATTCTCAGTGCTGTCTGTAAGCTTTAATAAATAACATACAAAATAATAAATGATAGCCTGAGCTTCATAATGCTGTTACCAGCACGTGTTTGGAAACAGGTCACCTTATGGGGTTTTTTTCCCACAACAGGGCTGTGTATCTCAGAGATAACGATGGCAGATTAAGGTCCATCTCACCGGGCTGAGTGCACAGAAATTATCCCCAGGGCTTGTGAAGCTGAGACTATTTCGACAGTACTCAATAATCACCACTTATTTTAAAGCAGGAAGCAGTAATAAGGCTGAAGTATGACACAGTTTGCTTTAAGGGCTTCCATTTATAAGACTTTTTTGTCAATTACATGTTGATAATTTTCGCTAAAACAGAGATTTATATTCATTAGATGGGCTCACCTGTGATTTCCTTTTTGTCCTTAAGTAGACTTGCTTACTGTGGGGAAGTAACATAGGAATGTATAAGGAATATATCACTTGTGCACCCATGAAATGATTTCTCTCAATTTTTGTAATAGAAATCTTGCAATGATAATGAATTTTTAGTTTTCTTCTTTGACTCAAGGATTTATTGAAAACATAACATCGCTTAGCTGACACTTGGTGTAATTCTCTGGTGTGATGCTATATTTGAACTGGTTGATACAGCAGAAGCTATAATTAGCTCACCTTATTAATTGTAAACAGTAACTATTAGCTATGAAATCTAGTTGTAATATAAATAATATTATTTTTTTAGTATCTTTGCGGAGTTCTTACTTTTCTTTCTTGGAAGAAACAAAGACATTCTTCCAATGCTTGTGTACAAAGTTAACTCAAGAGGAGGCAGTCACGTACAAATAAATTACTTAAATTATTTATTCTTAGGTATATTAGCCTGATTCTTTTGCCTCACCTACTTCTCTGGGACTGAAGTCAGAAGTTATACACATGGTAGTATGTATTTTGTTCAAATTTGTGTTTGTAAACACTTATTTTGGTAGACCACAGTTCACTCAGGACACTAAAGTTTATCTCAATGCAACAAACACAATGAGAAATTACATGAAAACCTTAAATTTCTGTCTTAAAAATACCTAGCCTAGAGATGGCTACCCTAGAAGTTATTTTTTAGGAACATGGCACAAGAAATGTGAAAATTATCACAGTATAACTTTATCTCTGGGATAAGGAAATGTGATCAAACCCAAACACGTTAGCAGCCTGCACAGAATGGTGTGAGGCACTGGGGACATCCTCAAAGGGTGCTTTGTAAAGCCAGAAGCATCAGGCTTTTCATCTGGTGGGCAGGAATCTGTATTGAAGAGGATAAAATTATCGGGGGCTTTTTTTGCAATCTATCTTTCTTTCTTACGCATACACCCTCCAAAATGGAAAATATGAAATGGAAAGCAGCAGCATAATTTATTGCCTTAAAAATGCAGAACTGTGCTCATTCACATCTGACAAAAGTGCTGATGTGTGACTGGGTGGGTAGGATAGGAGATATGGGTGGGAACAGCCCCCGAGATCTGCCTTTATACAAGACCCACCACTGATGTCTTGCTGGAGAGAGAATCTTCAGACGTGACTCCCTTGCAACAAGTTTGTACAAAAAGGAGAATTAGAAATAGGGAATAGTCATGAAAGCAAAACGTAGAACACAGGAACTAAACACTGAGGAAGGTCATCAAAACTTGTTGATAGGAGAGCTAAATATGTCCTACAAATTTCTTTGGTTTTTTTAGTGCAGGTTCTCTGTCTTGTGTTGACAGTGGTGACGGTTTAAGTGGTTCCCCTGTCTGTGAAATCAAATGCTCATGGGGGATTTTCCCCTGCAGTTGCATCTTGTTTTGCTGAGGAATAAAACTGTACAAATGAAACTGAGGGAACGAAAAAAAAGCAGGCCACAGCCAAAGCCCAAGGAAAAGCATTCAATGAGTCAATTAAAACCACTGTCAGGATGTAAGGCAGATATTTAAA
>VYZT01003635.1:0-11342 GCA_013400735.1 Pomatostomus ruficeps
TACTGAAAAATGGAAGCCAAGGGAAATCAGAAAGAGTACATGATGTGGCATCTTACCTGCAGTACTGGAAAAAAGACAGACCATAAATACCATCAGAAACTGTCAAAACCAAAGTAAATGTGTCATGCAGGAACCTTCCGTAAGAACAATCTAATTCTGTTAGAGATGGTTTGGTAGAACACAGAATACACCGAAAACAAAATTTAGAGGATCTACAGTTGTCCAGTCAGCACAAGTCTGAAGCTTTCAAGCAAAGGCTGATACTCCTGTGATTCTCTAGTCTTGCTTGGAACAATAACTGGATTGCATGTGATGAGAAGACACATCTTCCTAAAATGCACTGTGATTAACCAGATGAATGGAATCGTAGGATCATGGAATCATTTTGGTTGGAAAAGACCTGTAAGATCATGGAGTCCTACCCAGCAATGCCAAGTCTTCCACTAAACCATGTCCCTAAGTGCCACATGTACTCATGGAACCTCTAGGGATGGAGACTCAACCACTTCTCCTGGCAGCTGGTTTCCATGCTTGACACCCTTTCAGTGAAGAAATTTTTCCTAACATTCAGTCTAAACCTCCCCTGGAACAACTTGACATTATTTCCTATTGTTCTATCTGGTAGACCAATAACAAATTCTGATGTTAATATTGCTCTTTGATTGATAGATAAAAGAAGGATGATGATACTAAAACTCACTTTTCAACTATAAAAATTACAGAGCATCTGTAGAGACGAAACAGTCAGTATGCATGCATATTCCTGCACGTCTACCTTAAATGCAAAATACTGCCATTTTATATAGGCATCAAATATTTCACTTCAGGAGTAAATCAACCTGTACTGCAAGTGAAATGGGACGGCTGTATACATTCATATTTCTATGCACTGCTATAAAGTGTTAGACTATTGTTATTGGCTCATATGACTAAACTTGCAGTGAAATTTGGACAGTCTTTTAATCTACCTTGTGCTTTCTTTCCTGAACTTCAAGATAAGGTTTAATCTTAATCAGTCTAAAATCCACTCTTTCCTTTCAAGGCTGTCCAAGAACTTTCACATGCAAGTTCAGAGGACAATCTCATTAGTGGATTGTAGAATTTCAGGTATTACAATGGCAAGGGCCAAAGTCATCTATGAGTAGTTACACTTGAGAAGAAAAAGAAACAACCTGTACTACTTTAAAACTTTATGTGCTTTTATTTTAAGATAGTGGAATAAAATGCAGAGCTTCACTTTTCCAAAGATGAACTTGATCTTTTCAGTGGAAATATTGAAAAAATGAAAACCAAAAAATATAAACCATCTGTTTGGCTGAGAGGAAGAAAGAGGTTTCCCCAGTGACAAATTTAAAATGAAGAGGAAATTGCCTCCAAAGCATTATGATGGAGAGGGCCAACTTGATTGTATCTGAACCTGGCTAAAGCAGTTTAAGAATAAAAAGAGAGGAAAAACTAATGTCTCCAAGGACTACGAGGCCACAAAAACCATCCAAAAGGAGCAAAAAAAAACCCAAAAAAACCATATTTAATGTTATCTTTTCATAAATAACAAGTTTCTATGTTCTGTTTTAAAATGTTGTATTATTCATATATCTGTTCTGAAGAATGTAGACACCTGGTTTTAAGATGCAAAGCAGCAAACAAACAAATGAATAAACAAATAGTTTAAGGTCTAATGTCTTGCTATGCCATCTTTAGGGATCTAAAATGTCTAATCCTGAGCAAGGTATTTACTATAATCCATGTAAGTAAAATTTCAAATCTAGACAGGCTTCTTCATGTGAGTATCTAAGTCAAATGATCTACCCTTTGAACACATTCATTTCTGTCTATAACATGAGCCTAATCAAACTCACTTAAGCATATTCATTGAACTTTTGGTAGCCTAAAACTGGAACAGATAAAATACCTCTTAACAAAACAGACCACTGAATTAAAGACAAAAATTTCATTTCTAAATGTAAATGTGCTGACAAAATAAATGGAAGAATCAGATAAAGATCACTTTAGTTATCAGGTACAAATGGAAGTCAGAAGCTTTTCAGAATACTATAATGTAAATTACCTAAAACAATCATCTAGCCTGCTCTTCTCTGTCCTAACAAAGGGCCTCAGCCACCAGAAATCACAAATTATAATCAATTAAGTAATTGATTGATTGTTATATCTATTAGGTTCCAGGTGTCAGGCTGCAAAAATGAAGCTCTTTCCATGTGTGGCTGTAACATCTCACTTCAGAAATGTATATATAAAAGTCAAGATGCACAACCTTAAGCTAGGTTCATTTGTTTTTATTGCCCTGTCCTTAAAGGCTCTTCTGCATGTGTTTCACTCTCAGATGTCTCCAGACATTCAAACAAAATATCCCTGAGCATTATGCATTTACTTTAATTTTCATTTTATTATATATACCTCTCTCAAGTGCCAGCAAAGTCGCCACTTTATATCAGATAGTATAAACTAAAATCAGTGTCTCTATCTCTTCCCTGATAAAAATAAAAAAGTACCCCAAAAAACCCCCAAAACAAACAACAACAAGAAAAACCCCAAAAACACCATCTATCAAACTGTTATAGTGCCCTATGGCAGCTCAAAGGGGCTGCTGGCCCAAGTGCTGCGCTGTGTGGCCATATCTGTTCTGTGGAGATCTAGCCTTAAACAGGGTATGTGGATCCAATCTGCACCGCTTTGGAGCCAGGAGGCATTCCCTTGGGTAGATACATTTAGAATTGTAGAAATAGCTTATGTCTTCCTTGTGCAGCTGCAAAGGGAGATAATTGGAACATTAAACAAAAATATCTAAGCAGAATCAATAACAGTGTCCATTTGGACAGCAGACAAGGGCAAAGATCTATTTAATTCTTGACTTTGCTGTACATTTAATTTTTTCAGAGATCACTAAAGAGCAAGCAGTCTGACCCATTTAATCCACATTTCATATTCTGTTTGTCAGCAACTCTATAGTCTTTTTGGAAAGATTTCCTCTTCTTATTTTTTATATCTTTTTATGCTATGCCCTTCCCATCCCATATCATTGTTTATTCACTTTTTCTAATTTAAACCAAGTCAAAATCAGGACTTAATGACTTGATTCAGTCTCTTACACTAGAGAAATGGAGTAGCAAATGCTAAGAAATAAAAATAACTCTCTAAGCAATTTGGTCCTCATAGAGAGTAACCAATGCTTAAGCTAGTCATTAAGTGTCTCTTGCTAAAGAAAAGGCTTTCTGCATTTATACATTCAATGAATATTTAGATTATAGACATCTGATTATGGGCTTTAAAAGCTTGATGTAATATTAACAAGGATACTAAAAAGAATAAACCAAAAAAAGCTACACTCAGAACACCTGTATGCATTTAGGACCAATTCCATGCAGGCAGCTCAATTAAAGATTCAAAACCAATAAGGAATAACCTTCAGATTCAAGTTCCTTTAGATTTAAAAGGTATAACTATCTGTGTTATAAGAGTTTTGTAACTGCAAACACTAAGGATTGTATATTAGTACTTTGAACTAGACATACTTGAATTACTACAGCCAACACAGGGCCCCTGTTCTTTCTAAGCCATTTGAAATTCTCTATTAATTTTACTTCATATGCTGCATTTATATTTTGCGCTTTTACTTTGCCACAAATATGGACAGTTATGCTGATGCTGTACGCTTTTTTCATGCCCTACACTGAAATCAAGATATTCAGGATGAATGACAGAGCAGTCAAGCTGAAGAAATGAAAAGAATTGTCTTTATTATGCAGACTCATTTTTTTCTTCAACAATTCAAAAATGGAATCTTAATGAGAGCTCAACACTTTTGGAGATAGCCTCCAAAATTTCTAAGCATCTTGAGAGGAAAGAAAAAGAAGTGACTTGGGCTTTTTTAATGTCTGTTATCCTAAAGGACATGATTATTTTCTCAGGACCAAGTGGTATCCAAATACAGTTATTTTCTTTCAAACATAACAGCATTGTTATTTCTGTACCTTATGATCCTCTTTCAAACATGCAACACATGTATGGTAGGAAAAGTTTAAAAATAAAAGAATTCTTATGAGCAGCGTCATTAGTTTTATTTTGTGTGAAGAATAACAGTTTTATTGTACCTGTTAAAGAAGATGAACACATATATGGTTTTACACTTTCATTGAAATATATATATACAATATATATATGTAAAAAATCAAGAGTATGAAAAGTATATGGCAAAAAAATAAGTGTCTCTGTTAAACTCAATAATTATTCATATGCCTCCAATTACTTCCCATTTAGGTTGTCTGCATATCCATGTACTGTTGCACTGCAAAAATAAAGTTTGACTTAATTTGCATATATGTATGATTAATATGTTTCTTTATAATATGTCACTTTAGATATAATACCATAGCTGCCAAAATCTGGTTTTTTCTGTCATTAATGTTCTTTTGTAATATATATATGACCTTCACTTAATATTCAGATACAAAGTCAAATGGTTATCGATACTAGTAATTATTTTTATTCTTGGTGGATTTAAGGAGAAGAAATAACTAAAGTTTAGGATTTCTTTTTAATATTAACTAGTGGCATGGTTTAAACTCCAACCAACAACCAATTACCAAGCAGCCACTTGCTCATTCCCCCACAGCAGGATCAGGGAAGAGAATTGGAAGGGTAAAAGTTAGGGAACTTGCGGGTTGGGATAAAGATGGTTTAGTAAGGAAAGCAAGCGCCTTGCACACAAGCAGAGCAAAACAAGGAATTATTTCACTGCTTCCCACAGACAGGCAGGTGTTCAGCCATCTATCTCCAGGAGAGTAGGATCCTGTCATGTGTACTCGTGACTTGGGGAGATAAAAAACATCACTCCAAATGTCCCCCGCTTTCTCCTTCTTCCCCCCACTTAATTTACTGAGTATGATGTCATATGGTCTGAAATACCCCTTTTGTCATTTGGGGTCACCTGTCCTGGCAGTGTCTCCTACTAATCTCCCATGCAACTCCAACTTCCTCGCCAGCGTGGCAACAGGAAAAGCCTTGGCTCTGTGTAAGCTCTGCTCAGTAATAACAAAAACATCTCTATGTTATCAACCCTGTGTTCAGCACAAATCCAAAACACAGCCCCACACCAGGTACCGTGAAGAAAGTTAACTCTACCCCAGCCAAAACAAACACAGTTAGAAACATAAGAAAACAACATGTGGGGGGGAAAAAAGCAGTAAATTTCTTCTTTTTAAAATATCTTCTTAATTACATTCATTAAGGATGTATCTATTGATTTCCAAAGTATACCTAAGATGAGATCTTAACGGCATATGATGAATTTCCCACTCCAGCTCCTTAAAAAAGTGAGAAAAAGTCTGTAGATTCATGAATCACTCCTTCATGGAGAAGATAAAAAATATAATTTGGAATACCATGTTGATTCAGTAATTTGTGATTCTGTTGTTGTTTTTGTTGTTTAATTAGAATTTAAAATAGCATATCTTTGATCATTTGAGTATCCATAACACTTTCAAATGGGATTCAGTTCAGAGATTAAGTAATCTAAATTTAGAAGCTTAATCAGGTTCCATGCTATGGGTGTTTAAAGAAATTTGAGATGATCCACATTATCCAAGGCATTCAAATGAGGCAGAAAAAGACAAATTTCTAAATCAGGATATCCATATGCAGTAGACTTAGTGAATAAATTCGATGAAGTCTAGAGAGCTATTTAACTTGCTGAATTTTAGTTCCCCATTTATGAAGATGTACTGTTGTCCAAAGTCCATTGACTATTTTATGTAATACCCTATTGACTATATCTCCTTTGCGTAAAATGAGGGCTGAGGAGTAATGAAATGTAGATGTCTCAATTTGCAAGCTGAACCTCATGTCTAGAGCAGAATCTCGTTGTGTGAACATAAGCATCCAGAGTGAAATTAATTTGCTTGAATTGTCAAGAAACATAAAATCTGTTCCTTGTTTTTACCCCAAGACATCTTAAATGACACCAGACACATACATTTAGGCAACTTCATCCTGTCCTTAGGTAATTTTAATTTGCCTTCACTTTTTAATTTTTCTTAATGTTTTAAATAGTTTATAATATAGTTTATGTGAAAACATCAGTACCACACCAATATATTTGAACTTCGTTATAATCTATCCTACAGCTTTTATTTAACCATATGTGTAATGTATCTTTATAAACTAAGGCATGAGATATGAAGGCTTAGATTCTTACCTAACTTAGAACTCTTTGTTCTATATTCTGAATTATTCTCACTATGTTCTATTTACAACCAATGGAGAAAAAGTGCGCATTATTGTATTACTCACCTGATATAGCTGTGCATTTTAGGGTGAGATCAATCACTTCCTCAAATATTTTTCTCCATTGACTGAAGACTTCTACATCTTTCCACAGATCAGGTATAGTTGTTTACATTAGGCTTTATTAATCATTCCTGGGCTTGCTAGTCGGTTTAAAAAAACTCTATTACTGACTTCTGGAATTACCCAGCCTCTAGAAAAACTTTAAGATGTGGTCAGGGATAAGCAGAAGAAAATGTTGATGCATTGAAAATCAGAAAGGATATAAATAAATTATATTTTAAAAACCCAAACAAACAACAACAAAAAAACCAAACAAAAAGGAAAAAAAAACAAACAAAAAGAAAAAAACCCCCCACACTACACAGTCTAAATGAAACCCCAAACAACCCAAAACCCCTCTCTGATAAATCTTTCTCACTGCCCTAGAGGAATGGCTGACAAAATTCTACTCCTTGTCAACTTCCCATATAAACTCAGATCTTGTCCAGTTTCCAACGAAGAAAGAATGCTCATGATCTTAAAACCTTTCCTGCCGCTGTGAAAATGAGTTAAGAGTTTGTTGAAAATATCAGGCCTTTTTTTTTACTGTCATACTTGTTACCAGACAGCCATGTTTGAGTTGTATTCTCTGACTAAGAGGCAACTCTGTTTAAAATGTTATAGAAAACAGTTTTCCCAAACATCTAATTTTGTCAGCAGATAGCCCCTTTTAGACATAAAGGTGAAGCAATTACTTTGTTGTTCAACTATATCTTGTTTTTGTGAATAGCAAGTCAGGAATTTCACCTTGACACTTTCAAAAAAGTACCACGTTCACATATACAATCAAAAGAAATTTTGGAGGCCTTCTTTGCAAACTACAAGAATATTGCCTGCAATGTTCTCAGGCCTCACACCAGTGTCTTTCCAGTTCCCTCGAGTAAGAGATATGTTTACTTACACATGTCTGCTCTGTCTACAATTAATTTTGAGGCAAGGTTAATTGAAACCTTATAGGAGGGAACCCTTGCTGAGTAATTCCAACACTGAACCCATTAGTTCCAGTCATTGGTCAAAGAATCTGTCAAATGAGTTATTGTAGACTCATTTATTATCTTCCAGTGTGTGCAGTTTTGTGCACAGTCCATTCCTGCTATTACCGCTAAATAAGCAGATAGATTATATTGGTGGGGTTTTTATTTGTTTTGTTCCTGAAACCAATATTAGAGGTAAATAAAAATGCATAGTATGGATCAATTCAGACTTTAAATGTCTTTACCAAGAGTTTCCAAGGTGTTTATTCTGGTTGGACTCCAGGATGAAAATTATGACAGACATATGACTATATAGAGAAATATAGGAGAGTACATCACTGAATTTCTGGGCCAGAGTTCTCTAGGAATAATATAAAAAAAAAGAATTCTTTTAGTTAAAGACATAGGACAACCAGGATGAAGAAAAATTTCAGCAAACTAAGAATGATGGAGACTTTTAAATTAAACTTATTTGCAGCAACATCCTTTTTCAGTCTTTGGCTGACAGAGTAAATCTTTGCTTGTGGTAGATGGAACCTTACTCCTTGATGATTGCCTCCAGCCTGCCTTTAAGAAAACTGTCTACAGTAACATCTGTTAATGTCAGCAGAGAAGCTTTTTCTGTTATAATTTTATCAAGGTAGGATAAAAGTGTATTAGATCATTACATAAATTGCTCATGTCTTGTTGAACACACTGAGAGTTCGAGTCTTCACTTAGAGATAATTTGTGGGACAGGTGCCTCACCTTTTCTAAAGCATTAATGCCTCAAATATCCTCAAAGGCAAATATTTTTGGAAGCCTCAGAAATGCAGATTAATTTTCAGTAAACTAATAAGCATTGTAATAGCTTGATGTATTGTGTTTAATTTCAAGGAATTGAGTTTAAAAATATCACTCTGCATTACTTAAGTCATTAAACAAACTGCAACCTCTGATTCAAGCACCTCTTGAAAAACACAGTTTCAGCAAATGAAACACAATTAGTAACTTTATTAACAAATATTGCATATGATTATTTCTGGGCTTTTCACAGTTATCATTTTCTTGAGTTATTTTTCTTATTTGAAATAATTCAGCATAAGTATTCTACAAACAAAGGTTGGGCCCAAAATTAAGAAATCAGTTCATAATGGTCATTCAGGTTTTGAAGTGACTTGGATTAGGCATTCATGCCTCATTATTTTATTGTGTTATGTGTCTGCACGAAGCTAACTTTTACAGTAAGGTTTCTAATATGATCTATTTTCTCAAATATAAATAAGTAAGTAAATAAATGTTCTCCCATATACTATACTTTACAGCATATCTGTATGGAGAATTTCACTCCTACAAATTTTCAACATCGAATTTCCTATGGCACCCATGGTGTCATGGTATGATACAAGCCACAGTTCCATAGGCCAGAACAAACAAAGCAGCTGGTTGGAAACCAGTTGTGTATGAAAGAATTACAGTATTTGTCTATCTCTGGTGGGCTAAACCAAATCTTTGGATTTCTCACTCCTGAAATTAATAGGTTTAATTTGAAAAATACTTTATAAAACTCTTGCAGCTTAGACCCATTTTTCCGTCAACACGTTAGTCATAACAGACCCCAGAGAGAAATGTAGACAGTTACAAAAGGAAACTCATTAATATTTCGCCTTATAATCTGGTTTTATTCATTTTTTAATGCTAGTTAATTTATAATGAGACTCCAAGGATACTGAATGCCTGTATGTGAGCCAAAAGGGGCAACTTGGATTGAAAGTCCAGCCACAAGCACAGTTCTTTGCTTTTGAAATTGCTCACAGAAAGGATAAGCTGAGCTTGCGGCCAAGGGAGATTGTGTATCTGGAAACCAATAAGTCCTAGGTACACTTTGCTATTTGACTGTAAGTATATTAACATCAGGTTTTGCACTGTTTCATGTCCTTTGAATAAAATCATCTTAGACCCCAAATGTCAGAGCTTGGAAACCAGGCATCAGTGGGTCATGACTGACTAAAACATAAATGTAGCATTTGTTGCCATTTTATACTCTAAAGAGTGATTTAAATTTACTCTAATCAAGTAAATAAAAAGTCTTGTATGAAATTTTACTTTGTTGTCATCCAATAAAAAATATTTGTCTTTAAATGAATTGTCTTTCCTATATTAAAAATGGCTGTTTGTTATTTTGTCTTCTTAGGGATGGCTACATAGATTCACAGAATATCTTCTGTTGGAAAAGACCTCTAAGATCATGGAGTTCAATCATTAACGTTGCACTTAAAACTGCACCATCACTAAATATTATCCTTAAGTGTCGTGTCTACACATGTTCAAATAGTGTCGGGGATGGTGACTCAACCACTGCCCTTGTTCCAATGCTTGACAGCCCTTTCAGTTGCTAAAGTTGTGATAATGAGCAATTTCTTTGCTGCTCAGCTTCTTCTCTCTAGCTTGGACAGGCAAATACCTGCAGAAACCATTACCACAGACTTGTTCAGGGCAACCAGCTGGGTGTACCTGAGTAAAGAGTCACACTCAGTCCCCTTGGCCTCAGGGCTGTGTCGTGTCATGCTTCTGGGTATCTTCTGCCATGGAGGCCCTGTAGGGAAGATTTCTATTTCACAGAATCACAGTGCTGAATTGGAAGGGACCCACAAGGATGATTGACTCCAGCTCCTGGCCCTGCACAGGACCATCCCCAAGAATCACACCATATTCCCGACAGCAGTGTCCAGATTTGAACTCTGGCAGGTTTACTACTGTGTGCTCTTTCAAATCATGATTTTTCTTCTCCCTGATATATACAAAGGAAATCTTTTCTTGGTCTTCTCTAAATGGAAGCCACTCTGAGGTAGTATATATTAGAACAGCCTGAGTGCCAGAGCCAGTGTTCTGTCTATATGCTACGTTGCTTTGACAAGTACATATAAAAATTATTTTAAGATGGAAAACTATAAACACTGTTGATGCTTAGATAAGTGTGTACATAAAAAGTAATGTCCAAACTCCAAAGTGAGTGCCAGGTGGGCAGAAGTGCCATGTTGGTGCTGGGGGAATCTATGAATGTGCACAGGCTTTTGAACGGAGGAAGTGCTGTGTGCTGCCAGCCCGAGGGGAGGAGGGGACATGGCTGTCTGTGAGTCCTGTGTGTGGGTAGCTGTGTAAGTGTCCACGTCTCTGTGTGTCTCTGGGATATTGCTCAGTTGCTCTACCGGATGAACTTTCAAATGGGAAGGCAGCAGTTGAAACCCTTAGCCTGAGCAGAGCCCCACATCTCCAAAGCAGACTTCAGCAGAGAGGGACAAAGGAGACCCAGGCTGGAGCTGCTGGAAACAATGGACACTTGTAACATCCCTCAATATTACAATCTGTTAATTTACTTCAATTCCTCCACCAATATTCATGATAGCTGTAATCACGCCAGTGAATGGAATGAAAACATATGAATAATATTTTTATCTGTTAATTATGGCTAATTTTATCTAGGGGAATTGAAAAGTCCTGCATGTGGGGGGGAAACCCCCTCCCCACCCCCCGCCCTTGCACCAGTACAGACTGGGCATCAGCAGGCCAAGAAACAGATTTGTAGAAAATGTCCTGGGGTCCTGGTGGACACAAAGTGATGTGAGCCTGAAGCGTGCCCTTGTGACATGGAAAGCCAACAGCCTCCTGGGTAGTGTTAGGAGGAACATTGTCAGCAGGTCAAAGGATCTGCTCGCTCCCCTTTATTCAGCACTGGTAAGGCCACACCCAGAGTAGTGTGTCCAGCTCTGGGCTCCCCAGTATGGGACACACAGACACACTGGACACAGACCTGAGGAACCTGCTCTAGCTGACCCTGCTATAAGCAGGGACATTGAGCTAGATGTTCTACCGAGGTCCCTTTCAGCTTCAACTTGTGTGCATTTTAGTGATTTTGTGTTTTCCTATGCTATGCACAGTGGCCATTTGTAACTCCCCAATACTGGCAAGAAATTAATTGCAATAGTAGTCAATAGGTTAGTTTCCTCATTTTCGGAAGGGTAAGTTGAACTTTTCTTTTCCTTACCT
>VYZT01003637.1:0-21713 GCA_013400735.1 Pomatostomus ruficeps
AAAGTCAGGGCAACACATAAGTATTCTGGGTACATATTTGTACACCTGGTCATGTGCCAATATTTTTTTTAGATTATATACCTCTTTTGCCTCCCTGGAGTTTGCCTATCTGATGTATTCATATGGAGAAATACTTTTTACTGTCACTATTTTTTTAAGCTAAAGAAGCAATCATTTCAATGCTGGTACTGTTGATATTTGTTGTAGTCTTACCAAAAGGTGTTGTCTTTCAAAAGAAACTGAAACTCCAAAATTCAAACTAGGAGGACAAACTCATTAATGATTTATCTAGTCTTTTCTCAAAATCTTAAGACCTGTTACTTCAAGCTGCTAAAGTTTAGATGTCAATTTGCTTTAATTTTAGCAAACAAAAAAAAAAGTGGCCCATGTAGTAATTTCTATGTTATTGAGAATTCATATGTGCACAATTAGGTACACAGAGATATGTGAATACTTAAATATACACATACAGTGCTATATATGTGTGCATATGTATCCATAGTTGCCTACCCATGTATAAACTCTCTCATCTGATTTCATGTTGTCATCCATGAGGAATGACGAGCAAGGACTTGCCAAAAGGGTCAGTGCTATGCCAGTGCTGTGTGCAGCTTCATAGCAAGGGCCGAAGTGAAATATTGTATTACAGCTTCTCAAGGATGGCTTCTGCCAAGAAAAGTGGATGTATTTTTTGCATGAAGATGGATCCTGTGTAGAGCCAGTTCCTGGAATGTCATGCAGAAGGTTAAAAAATATTACATGTAAATATATGTTCACAGCAATCCTTTGATGGTTGTTCTATCTTGGAAAAAGTACAAAGGAGTATTCATGCAACTATTTCTGAGATGAGTTCTGCCATGATTGATCTGTAATTGTGGTGAGAGAAGCTCTTCAGTCCAGGAATATTCTTTTGAGTTAAATTTTATTCACTTAAATTTGATGAATGGAATCAAGAATTATGCAGAAGAGTTAAGCTGGTTTTATTTGCTGCAATATTGACATTCCCTGGACAGAACCACTTATTAGCTAGGTAGCTCCATAGACACTGCAATATCTTTAGAGGTGCTCTAATTTTTCTACCAGACAATTTATCCTGTTTGTTCATTGCATTTTAAAACTGTTAGTGTTTTTTCTGGTCAAGCTTTCCTAGGTTTTCCCAGACTTCTTTTCTAAATAATAGGGAAGAGAGAAGGATTTATACCACATGGCACAGAGGAAATGACTGTTTGTATAAGTTAATATTTCCTATCTTTTTAATCATTTTTTGGCACAGTATAACATATTAATGCTACTATTTTTACAACAATATGGCATATTATTCCTCTGGTGCTAAAGAGTTCCAGTTGTAAAAACTGAGACAATGCATTGCAGCACCTTTTTATAAGGAGCAGCTGGGCTCCAGAACAGGGTGAATTTGGTAGAGCAGATGACCAGAAAAGCATACTTTATTGGTAGAGTTCTGCTACCAATGACACAATCCCATGTCCAAAACCAACTGTGCCATTTAGCAAAGTTGTGTTTGTCTATTAATGAATCTATTCCTGGCAGAGATAAAAAAAAAAAACAAAAACAAAAACAAAAGCAAAAACAAAAAAACCAACCAACCAAAAAAACCCAAACCAAGCCAAAAAAAACCCCAAGAAACCAAAAAGACCAACCCCGATCAGAACATGCTTCTTTACCTTTGGCAAAAAAAAAGTAGAAAAACTCTATAGGTACTGACAGGCAGTTTGTTGGTTGAGTTTAACAGGAGGGAAGCCTACATGTAATCAGTTCTGCCCTCATTACTGCATTCACTGGAAATTACCATAGCTGGCTTCAGGGGACAGGAGGATAATTTTTCCAGCCAAGGAAAGAAATAAAGAACCCACTGACACCCCCAAAATGATAACATTGCAATATGATTATATGAGAAGAATAATCATCTCAAAAATAAGACAGAAAAATTCAGTGGTTCTGAAAAGAAGCAAAACTAAACACAGAAGAGAAAAAAAAAATATAGGGGGTTATGTACCATTTCCCAGTTCTAAGGGAAAATAATTTGCAAAAATATCTATTATGAACTCACATGTATATTTTTTTATAATTCTCCATATGCCTTATATTCCTTTACATTAACATTTACACACTGTGTTCAGTGCTTCATTAAAAAGGCACTTACAAAACAGATATTGTTTGTGTCACTTTCCAACAAGCTGGAATGCCTGAAGCGCTGTGCTCTATTTGGTAGACACATAATAGTGTGTTTTAATTTTTACCTGAAGTAGGTAACCCGAAGATTTAAAATGCCTTTGGGACCAATCTATTCTTGAAATGTGCTTTTAGGATAGGACAATTTAAGAAGAGTCATGCCAAATAAAGTCAAGGAATTCTGATATTATTATAACACTAAATCATAAAATTTGTCTTTGGATTCTTCTATGGATCTTGACAAAACCAAAGTAATTTCAGAGTTAAGGCTGAAAATTATCTTTGAATTTCATAATACCACACATTCACATTAAGGTAGCTTGAAGAATCCTTGCTCCTTAGAGACATAGATGTCTGCAAGGGCAAAGTGATGATAAATAAGAAAGAATGCCTTAAGGGAATAAGGTGGATAAGATTTTTTTCAAAGGAAGTATTCATGGACTTAAGTATATATGTACAAATCCAAGGTATTTGGGCAATAAATAACTCAGATGAGATACCAGTAGTGATTGCTTTGAGCTGTACAAATTGGATTTAGGTGCCATATGCCCCAAAATTTAAGAGACTTCAGATGTTACTTCTGGGGTCAATTTCATCAGTAAGAGCAGATGAGCTAAATGATAGATAGCCTCAGGGATGGTAACAGAGCCCATATGACAAAGTTTAACTAAAAGTATTTCTTTAAGGAAATATTATATAGAAGAAATAGAGGAAAGTGTTGCTAAGTTACTCTGAACACTATTCAAACAGCTTTTCCTTTGTAACAATTGCAGTGTGATTTTAAAAATACTCTTTTACAAGCACTTAGATGAAACTGTTTGTTTCTGTCTTTCTATGGCGTATATATCACCTTCTGCTAGACCCTACCTAACCACTCAGTCATAGGTAGAGGGCTCTGCTTCCATTCCCATGGGATGACCTGGTGCTCTGCTGTCCTAGACAGGACTAGCCTGGCTACTTCTGTCTCCACAGCTGCCCATTATTAGTTGTAATTGCCCATTATTATTGTCCATGATTATTGTACTCCTCTGAGCAGCCTCTTGCAGAGCTTGCCTCCTCTGCACGTGTCCATGCCCCACCTCAGGTACAGTTGACAGACAGCCCTGACAGGCTGACATTGTGCTCAGGCAGCCAGAGCCTCACAAGTCCTGGAGGGCACAGACTGTCCTGTGGCTGCCCTGACAGGCTTTTGGTCTGCAGTCCACTCCAGCTGCTAAGTGCAATACCAATATACTCAGGTGAGTGAGTTTTCCTGGAAAGCTTTTTTCAGCTGGGCCAGATCAACAGTTCTGTCAACGTGTTCTGATGCCACCGAATTTGCAGACAATCTTGTACATAGGTGGTAAATCATTATCACGGTGGCAGAGGAGTTGTGCTAAGAATATGCCCTTGCAGTTAAACATAGCATGAGTCCCTTCAGCTGCACTCCTCCTGTTCCCAGCCCTGTTGGATCATTCTAGCTCTCTTGTCAGTGATCTCTCTGAACCTGCATGATGAGCACCTACAGCAATCCCTTATGCATTGTTACTTACTAATTTCTGCTATAATAAGCTGATTCTTCTCATATGAATTTATTCTGTGATTTCTCAATCAAGAGAAATCTTGGACCAAGATATGATAGCAAGGGAATCTTATTCAAGAGATGCTTATTACTCCTTCCATGCAAAGCCCTCTGCCTTATCTCAGTAGGTGATCAGAGATTCTTCTCATGAAAGCAAGTCACCACCACACATGATGGGGCTCTGCTCTCCTGGGGATGGCTGAACACCTACCTGCCCTTAGGAAGCAGTGAATGAATTCCTTGTTTTTCTTTGCCTTTTTGCCCAGCTTTTGCATTCCCTATTAAACTGTCTTTATCTCAACCCATGAATTCTCTAGCTTTTACCTTTCTACTTCTCTCCTTGATCATAGGGATGGGGAAATGAGAGAGCAGCAGCATGGGGCTTTGCTACTGGCTGGAATTAAACCATGATATCTCCCTAAGATTTTATTCTATTTTATCTGTTTAGGTAATTATTTTAAGAATGTAACCCAAAACTTCATCATGTCTGTAATTGTGGAAGACTTCCTGATTCTGTGGCTGAAATCTAAATAAATAACCTTGATAAATGCCTTTGGTTACTTCACCATTTGTATTTTAGTTTTGCCTGAAAAAAGCTCAGGAAATTCAAAAGTGAAGACACCAAAAAATAAAAGGCATGATGCTTAATGGCATAACTAGGGAAGGAAAATGCTCTCTGATTTCAGTGATCTTTGAGCATCTTCTGTATATTTGACACAAATTATTACTTTAATTAATTATCTGAATTAAATGCAAACAGGTTCAATTCCAAAACAGTGCAAAAATGGCAGGCATTACAGATATTAGGATAAATCAGAAAAGACAACAAAGTGACAGGAGAGTTTTTAATTCTAAAATGCCTGCAGGTAACAAACAGAAATTCATTCAATCATTGTAAATGCAAACTGATGTGCCTGAGAAAAAATATACTCAGATAAAAGTATTCAGTAGAAGGAATACCATATTTGTAGACCAATAAAGTAGAACATTCTTTAAGGAGACAGTGGGCAGCAAAATAGATATCATGTAATCTAATACACTGAAAAAAGAAGACCAGACAGTTTGAGGCTACATTTGCAAGTACAGGAAATGTCTTGTTCCTGTTTCAAATGGTTTATCTGTCATTTCTTGTCATTGTCAGGTGAACATGACTGTCCTATTCCATAATGAGAAGAAATTAAAAATAAAATACTTGGTTAAATACTTAGTATATTTATGCCAGGAAGATACTTACATGTATAATATGTAACATGTTATAATTAGTATTTCACAAAAGGTTACAAAATATGGAATAACATATACCTATGTGATTTAATATAAAGTAATAGATTTACATAGGCACTCAAGACCATATACAGTAGACCATCAAATCATACATACAATTACATTTTAATGCTATATAATAACTCTTGTGATTTAACTTCTCAGTCTAGAAAAGTGCTTGTTTAGTATTCTGGTTGTACTGAACGAATTTATCAGGTGAATTTTCTCTAAGTTCCCAAGAATTCTGCTGTATCATTTTGTGGTGGTGCATCCTGTCCTCCCACCCAGGCTGCTCTGTGGTCTGAGACACATATCAGAAATTGAAATAATCCATGTCTAGTGAAACACTGAGCAATTGAAATACCAGAAATAAGGAGGAAAACAGCCTTGTCAGAAAAAAAATGAGATCTAGACATAATTCCTAGAGAAATTAGAATGATTAGCATATGAAAAATATGACCACTACTGTGTAAATAATTGTTATTTTGGTTCACTAGAATTTGAGTGATTTTGAAGGGAAGAAGTCCTAACCTGTGACCTGAAGAAAACTGAAAAGCAGAAGGGGGAAAATATTTCAAACCTCATTTCTTATAAGACTGTGAGGATATTTAGAAAACAGAATGGTTGCTATTCAATAGCTGTCACTTCAGAAAGTGAGACGTGGGGAATAAATTAGATATATTTAAGACCTTACATGTGATTATGCTTACAGGAATCTAGCATGTAATCTGGAAACTATCATGTAGTTTGAAAAGAGGTTTCTTAGAGAGGTGAAATGAACTGCACAGTGGTGGAACACCACTTATAAAATTACTACAAAAACTTAGAAAGCTAGTTTACATTAGAAATCCAAAATTCAACAACTTTTCGGTATATTATTCGTATTCTAAGAATATTCCCATACTAAGCAGCATTGCTCCAGAATATAGTCATTTTGTATTTAATTTAAATAAAAGTTTTAAAATCTATCAATCCCTAAAAAAGTAAACAATGAGCTAAAGAGAAAAATGCAGAAATAATTTTTTTGTAGATGAGGGTAGGAAACTGTGCAATAAAAGGAGTTCTCTTAAGTTTAATAGGGGACCTACCATACACTGAAAATATGTATTTTCACAAAAGAAGATGCAGATTTTTTGCTATAAAGTCAGGTACTTTGAAGTTATAGAGTATAACTTGATGCATTAAATTCAGTACTAACAGTTAAGTCTATTTGTTCTAATCAGCAATGAGATATAAGGAGGGGGATGAGGGGGAAGGCAAAGGAAAAATAAGCTGTTCTGGCAGGGAAGATATGTCAGAAAAGGTTCTAATGTCAGCTCAGAAAAAAACCCCAAAATGCTTTTGTAGCAAACCATACAACAATATATAAGCTGTCAAATGATCTGTAAAGAGGCCTCAATTACTTGCTAAACTTCATCAGAGTGAGAAATATTGAACAGTCAGATGTGTCTTGCAGGAAAATACAAGAAGATGTACAAAGGCAATACAGAATTCATTATCTGTAGTATGATGCTGAGTGCTAGCCACGCTGGCTCTGATCCTGAGAGGCATTTAAGCATGTAATTGATTTTAATCATGCAGATTTCCTTTCTTGTTTAACATGGCTTAAGATCTCAAGTTCATGTCTCTCAATGCTTTATGGAATCAAGGTCTTAACATCTTCCAGTAAATGATGGCAAAGACATCACATGCTTTTGTTTACATTAAAACAAGTAGATCTGACAGTGACTCAAACTCAACATTATTATGAGACATAATTGCAATTGCATTCAGATCACATTCAAAGAATTTTATGGAAGTGTCAAACTAGCATTTGGGTAAAATTGCATGGAAACTGAAGGCTCTCAGGTTGTCAAGTCATGTTATGTATGCTAAGTCATTTGGAAGAAAAAAGTTTTTTATTGAAGTCTTCAGGAAGAGTCTTTAAAAAAATCTCATCTTCCCTTTTTGTGAACACTTCTGTAAATGCCAGCTGAAATGATTATGGATTTGAAATTGCATTTGTTAACCCAGGCATGGCTTTTGGCTTTTTTTCTCCCTATGAATATCTATGATCGATATCTTCAAGCATCTTGTAGTCTGTCATGGGTTCAGTGAGTCCTGCCTACAAGAGTCACAGTTACAAAAGATGGCTTCGGTTTTATTCCTACCTACAAATGTTGCTTATCACCTCTCAGAGAAGAAGGGGGTGAGATAATCTCTCCTCAACAACTTCAAGGCCTTCTTCTTCCAACACAGTTCCTTGGGAAAAAGGTTTTGAAAAGGTTACACTCTTGAGCGTTGAATGTATGTATGTTTGCATGTGTGCTTCAACTGATTTCCTTTTCTCTTTTGTTTTTAATATTTTTTTTCTTTTTATCCTGTTTTCAATGCAACATATAAAATGTTATATCAGATGTTTATAGCTAAAAAAGTAGAAGATCATATATACTTATAAGTCTAAAAGGTTTTAGAAGTAAAAAACAACATACTTCGCAAAAGGGAGAGGTACAATAGTTGTAAATGTCAAAAAATGCTATTTTTTTTTTATTTTTTAATGGTAGACACATTAAAAAAAACCAAAAAACAAAACACCAAGCCAAGCAAAAACAAAACAAAACCTTTCCTGAGATTGGCAGCTTTCTGCACTTTGAACAATGTTTAATAAAGAAGGTTGTTACATTCATTTGAAGAATGCTTAATCATATTTAAACGACAAAGCAAACATACTTCAATGAAAAAGTCTATTAAAAGGTAAGTGGTCAATAACAAAAACCATGAGGTTGAGTAATGCAACTTTTTTCAGAAGATTCCAAGCCACTAATGCTTTACAGTTCTTATTCATTCTATTAGTTTAGATAATTTGAAAATCATATGCAATTCTATAAGGTACTTATGATTCCTGAAAATCATATATTGCTACAGAACCAGCAAATCGCCATGGCAAGGGATCTAAATTTCAAACCATTTCTGAAATACACTTGCTTCACTCTGCTGTTTTTACAGACATTTTAATCAGATACCTCTGTCAGATTGCTATGAATGTTTTTGACATCACAGGAAGGAGGACATAATCGATTAACAGTTTCAGCCTAACCCTCACTTTCAGATACTCTGGGTGAGGTAGTAAATATTTTCTATAATTTCAACAGTCTGTCTTTCTCCCTCATTTGTGATCACTAAAATCTCTCATTTCTTGTTCTGTGAGGTAGCCAAGCAAAAGTAAGATGACATTCATTTCTTTCCTCCTACTTGGAGAAACAAGGAAATTTTAAGCACTGAAGATGATTCTTTCTCCATCTTCTGGTGGGTTTAAATCAGTGTCTTTGAAGACCTGACAGGTTGCAGATAATAGTTTGTTCCTGATTACATGTAATAAAATGTACCTCTGACTTTAGTTGTTTTCACATGTTCTCATTGAGTTCAGTTAAATATGTTCATCTCATTAAAATTTGATTATTTTTCTCAAAAAATTTTGCCTCAAACCCAGCTCTAAGCAATACTTTCTACAGATTACTTATTCTTGAAAACAATAGTTAAAATGGGTGTCATGGGCTCATTTGGCCCTTGAAAGGAGCCCTGCAGTGCAGCTTTTGACTCCATAGAGCATCACTGATGTGTACAGAGAGTTCTGGGCAAAATGCAGAATTTGATATGTTAAGCATAATGGATGTCAGCTGGTATCCTGTGCTGAGATGTGACCATGCAGGTCCTAGTCTCAGCAGTGGTTTCCAGTTACACTCAGTTACATGTAATGCTAAACTGCCATCCCAAACCCAAGTTTCAGACTCCCTCTATGCAACAACCAGGACTGCGGAAAACTGCTGCTCTGCTGCTGCCAGCACAGGTCCTGAGGCATCCATCCAGGGAGCTCACCCAGAAAACTTTTTATGCATAAAAATTGCCATTATTTTAAACAATTAAATAAAAATACAAAATAAAATCAAGCTTTTCCTCCGTTCCTTTGGCTAGTTCACCACACTGCCAACCAGTTCAAGGAGAAGGAAATAATGGGTCAGAAATATCAATAGGGAGTAAGTAGTACACATTGTCTTCTAACAGTTCACTTGGCTTTTAATACTATGGAATTAGTTATATTAGCCCTTATTTAGAGCAACACTAATGGCAATATTGAGAACAACCTATATTAATACCAGTTCAAGTATCCAAAAACCATTTATATAGAATCATTTTTTGTTTGTTTGTTTGGGGTTTTTTTGACAGAAGAAGTGTCCTTATTTAACAAAAAGAAAAGAATTGGATGCACATATTACTTACTAATTTTTAAATCATTTTAAAAGACTCTAGATGTGATCACAAGTGTTCAAAAATTATCCTGTGCCACAGGATGAACAGAGTGTGTTCATAATTGTGCACTAAGTAATGGAGACAGAACTGAACTCTGAGCGTACATAATTCCTATATTTTCTGTCAGAATTGAGACTCTTTTCATGTGGCCTTTGTAGGATTTTTAAGCACATCTGAGATATTTAGATGTCCCAGCATTCCTGTGACTATCATATGTCAGTTAAGCAGCTCCTTAAATTTTATCTTTGGGTTTCTATTTGATCTTTGGGCTTCCTCCCAGCTAACAGCTGTTTTGGGAGCTTTTCCCTTAAATACTGGGGACAGAAACCATAATTTTCTCTAAGAATTCCTCCTTTATCTATTTTCCTTAGGCCTTTTGCTAACATAGATTAAAAGCAGTAATCTAATTTTTGGGTTTTCTACAGGCTCACAGGGAGGAAGACTATAATAGGATATTAATGTTTTCCTCATATGCAAATAGAGTGAAATGAGAAGACTGATTTTCTTTCTTTAGGGTTTTTTTATTATTATTATTTTTTATTTTTTATTTCCAGTGTATTTTGTAGGAGGAAAGCTATTTGATACTATAATTTTGTATGATTCAGAGCTATGATTCACCTGAAAATGAACTCTTTAAAAAGCTTCTTACTCATAAGACTGTTGTTGTTTATACCTAGTGAAATCTCTAGATTTGAGGTACATGTAAGAAAGAAAAGCTTTAGGGTGGACCCAAGGGATTTTTTTTATTTTACTTATATCTTTATCTCTGTTTCAGAACTAAAAAAAGTAGTACTTATTTTAGTTCTTATGCTACCGTTTTCCATAACAGCTATTGCTGTGGCAAGATGCTAAAACAGTTAATGATGAAGAAACAGAAAGCACACAATATATTAAGACATAAAAAAACCCATAAAATGTTACAATTAGAAAAAGACCAGGCAATAAAATCCTTTTTTTTTGCTGTGTCTCTCTGTAAATGTATGGGCATTTTACTTTTTCTTCCTTGGGAAAAGCTAGTCACTAATCTTAATTACATTCCTTTAAAAGACTGTTATGGAAAAGCAGAATGTATTAAATGAAGCAGACTATCACATTCTTTCATAGGAACAAAGAATTATCCACAGTTCATCAAAATGTTCTCCTCTGTACCATATTATGTTGTAATGATTAAAATAAATTTCAGTATGTGCTTGATAGAATCTTGGAGGTCATGTTAAGGGCAATAGTACAAAAAGAATTCTGATAACAGATTAATAACCAGATTAAGAAGTATAATCTCACAGATCAGAAGACTGCTTCCATACACCTTTATTCATCTGTGTAAAACTGGGTTCAAATCCAAAATCGTCTCCATATTCTTTTCAAGTTTTTTTGTTTTCTTTCTGCATCAAAAATTTCAGCAATGACTGAGTATCAAGCAGTAAACTTTTACAACTGTCCATATTTTTATACATATTACAGAATTGTTAAATAGTCTTTTGCATTATGGTTGTCTGTTCTGCATGTGGCACGGATGTGAACTACTTGTATATTGTTCTCTTCAGCAGGTTTCTAATAAATTCTCATTCATCTTAACTATGCAGACCATGGGCTAGCAGAAACTGGACTTCACTTCTTAAAACTGAATTCCTAAGAAGCCTGTCAAAATTCTTTAATAGTTTGAGTATAGGGGAGGCTGAGATTTCTATTTCACTTCAGTTATACATCACAAGAGAGAGAAGAAGCCATCTGTGGTTGAAATCCATTTAGGAGAGCTCATTGCCTTTACCTTGGCCCCACTGACTTTGGGACAGACAAATAGGAGTAGGATGGGGGAGGACTGAGAGGTGTCAGTGCAGATAATAGGACATGAGGAAGAAACAGAGATGGCAGAGGCTCTGAATGGAGATTTCTTTCTTCTTTCCTTCTGACATCTCTCATTCCATCCAGTTCCCCTGTCCTCAGTTGCCCTAGGGCATGTGGAAGCAGTTATAAATTCTGGGAACTGCCCAGGAACTGCTACATCAGTGCAAATGCTGCCATTTTTCTGCCTGTGCCTTTAAAGCAACTCTGGCTGATAGGCAAGACTGGGCTTTGAGCATTATGGTCTGTACAAAAGTTACTGCAGAATCCAAAGACACTACTGGAGGCAGAATACTAATGAGTGTTTTAATAGAAGACTGTTTCCTGGTGTGACTGTAAAACTTCACCCTTACACTTTTTTCTCCACTTAGGATAAACAACCCTACAGAATCCATGCACTCTGACTTCACAGAGACTCCAGGGTCTTTCCGTGAGATATGTCTGAATTAATCCAGAAGCTGTTTATTTAGTGTTCTGGATGGCAGTATATACTTTTCAACATGTTGTGTTACTACTTTTATTACCAACATATATCTGGTAAAAAGCACTTCCTATTTCTTTGGCCTCAATAGTCTGTATTAATGATAACTTTGGAAATCCAATGTTACAAACACCTAGAAACTTCTATTAATACAGAAGTTCGGTTACTGTGATTTTTTTAAAATCACCTCACCAACACTTGACTGGAAATCTCTAGAGAATTAACATTTTTTCAATGAGTTATCCTCATCATATCCTAGGAGGCTACCAAAATTGACAAACATGAGTGGAGGGTATCTGTGTGTTACTAAACAATGCAGCTGGAATTCAGGAGAGAACACTTATGTTAAATTAATTAAAGCTCCAAAAATCATCTGCAAACCATATAGATAAACCTTTAATTTGGTATGACTGAAGGTAGTCTGGGGTTTAGTCTGAAATAACACCTACTGATTTTGTTACATTTTCAGAATTCTCTGGAGTTGAAAAAAATTTTGAGAGTTAATGTTTTTATTTATTTTTGGCTTATTCAGAACAGTTATGAATGATTGGTAATACTGAAATTTACCAGAGAGCTGGCAGCTCTTTAAAGAAATTTTTCCTAGAGTGTAAAGTTCATGATTCCCATGTGTCAAAAAATCAGACTTTTTTTCTCCTGTGAGACATTTGCCATGATCTGTTTCCTTGAAAACTGGAGCTCTCAAGTTATCACTTGTTATTCATAATTAATTCATCTTAATAACATGACCTTATATTTATTAAAGCACTGTCAATGCCATATAAAGGAAAATTATAAATCTTGCTTATGCAAAATAACCCAGTTCATTTCTCAGGTGGCAAGAAGACTTTTCTGAAAGTTTAACAGAATTGTTATTTATCTCATATGGAAATTAGTGCTTGAAAATGGAAATCTATTTTTCTATAGAATAACTGAAACTCACTCCATTACTTCCCTATAAAAATCAAAAATATCATAAGCACCTTCACAATAAGAGTTAAATCCAACATTATTAATAGGATGCATAGCATTTTATTTCTAAAATTTTTAATTCAATTTTGTTTTGATTTGTTAGTAGCTTGAGTCTATAAATTCTGTCTCAGAAGTAAATACTGACAAGCATAATAAAAGCAACAGTATCTGATGTCTTGGTTTAATATTAAAATTATCTTCCTAAATTAATCTTTTATTGCATTAACACTGTGCATCTTCTAAATATTAAAGTATGGAGAGCTGCACAAATCCAAGTAGGTTGTGTTATAATTTAACAGGCACAATGAGTAAAAAAAATCAGAAAAAGAACTTAGATGTTTTATGTTTGTGTTATAAATATTTCTTCAGCTATCTCTGAGCCCCTACTTACATTCCCTTCTCTATTATGCCACTCTTCAAGGTTGCCAGAACATTTACTCCACTTATTCGATCAATATTCTACTCCCACATACTAATAGCTAGAAGGTTCTTTACTCAATCACAGCTCTTTTTCAATATTTTATCTTCAGATAATGCCAGGTATTCAAGCATACTGTCACTATAATTAAGTCAGCACAGAAATTATTAATTGATATGGGATTTACCTTCCTGATAGCAACCACTGAAAGCTACTGTTAACATCCTCTCACACATACATCGGAAGCTGCCTTTCCAAAACCAGTTACAATGCAGAGAGCAGAGAAGGCACTTCCATACAAGCATCAGCCTGAGGTGAATTCCAGCTGGATGCAGAAAGATCTTTAAGTTCCCAGCTCTTGTTGCTGCCCAGACAGAAGCTGCAGGTCACATCAGCACAGTCAGAAGAATAAAACAAAGAAACAGCTTTAGTGACTCAACAGGAAAAATGAGATTAACCTGGAACCAAAATGTCTTACTATAGGTCCAATGCTGGATATTTACTTTTTCTGTAGTACAATAAGTTAATGACAGTTGATAAAGATGACAAAAGAAATGAGATGGTTTTGCATGTAACGTAAAGAATTCATAATCCTGTGTATTTCCCTTTCTGCCTTTTACAGTAAATTAAAATAATCCTGCAGCTGTGGGAACAAGAGCCATAGGGACATTAGCAGATGGAATAAGATGAGCACAACTCTAGAACTCTAGTTAGTGACATTACTCAGGAACAGCAAATTCTTGCTTTGACTTTCTGGTCTTAAGACAATGAAACTGTGAATGGCAGAGGGACCAAATGGTGACATTTCTCAACTTTCTGCTGCCTTTCAAGCTTAATTGTAGTCACTAAAAGAGTCAGCCTCCCTTAAGATACAGTGCAGCAGTCAGTCCACTTATCGCCATGCTCTGCAGAATCCAGTACTTTAACCACACAGAGGATATATTCTTTGTGTGTCTTTTAAAAAGGAAAGGGCCTGATAATGACCACCAAAAAAGACTCAATTGCCTTTCAGAAGTGGGAAGTTTTCTTCCAAAAGAAAACTTCAGAACCTAATACCCTTCATTGTCCTGCTTCTCTCAGTGCTTCAGGCATGAGGTGCTGTAAAATAGAAAAATGTATCCCTTTTCTCTCTGAAAAATGATTTTAAGATGAACCTTGACTCTCAAGAGACTACACTAGATTGGCATAAAATATTTTTTATCAGCAAACGTAAAGATCTTAGTCAAAACAAGCTAAGTTGGTTAGAGACATTTCATTCAAGTAATCTGGCTTACTATCTGACTGCTCTTGACAGCAATTGACAATCAAAAATAGTATAAGATGTTTATTTAAGAAATCCCCACCAAGCTTTTAAAACTTTGCAAAATATCTCTGTTTTGTCCATCATGGCTGTCAAGTTCGCTATACTTTCCAGGATTTCTCTCAGCCCTACAGCATCAATGATAAGCAGTTGATCATGAAAAAAGCTCTCTTGTTTTTTAGATGCTCTGTCAAATTCTATTTCATCTCTATTGACCAAAAGCTCTTCAGCTAGTAGTAGAAAATGTGCTTGGAAAATTATCATACCGCTGTTACACTCAAAGGTATTTCTGAAGTACAGATCTGAGCTCATGGAATGCCTCCTGTTTGTTTTTAAACTTAATGGGAAGCCCTGTCATCACTAAGTCCACTTGGCCCCAGGCAATGACACTCACTTGTAAAAGTCACTGCCTGTTTCTATTGGTTGATCAGGAAAGGTAAATATTCTGTGCCACAGAAAAATACATCTAGTGGGAATGGACTTTACTTTGTGAAACTAAAGCAGGAATATGATTCTTAAAAATAAGATCCTCTTTGGTTAAATTACCATGCTTGTTGAATAAGCAGCATTCACCATAAAAACACGGAAATATTCCCTGGCTTTCCCATAATGATCTCAATTTGCGATGCCCAATACAGAACTACAAGGTCACCTTTATGCTATTAGAAATATCTTCTGGCCACTACATGTGGAACCAGAATTACATCACTTAGGGTAAGTGACCTACCTTAAAAAAATCTGTGTAAATGACCATGAGTCTAATAGCTTCTCTAATTATAATATTTTTTTTAAAAAAAAGGCCATTATCTTGTGAAAGAAACAACATAATAAACAAAATACAGAAACTCTAATATAATTCAGATGATTTACAAATGCAATTTAACTACAGTATTGTCGAAATACTTCTGAAAATAAAGAAGTCACTGGGCTCCCAAAATTATGTCAAAACTCTCATAACAACTGCATCTAGTCTCTTCATTAAAAGCCCGTGGTTTCAAAAGAGGCAGAAGGATCATAATAAGAGCCTGAGGTTGCTTCACAACATTCATACAAAAACTAGCACACCTGTCACAATGATCAGCCCCAAAAGCTATTAGCATGTTGTTTCCATCTGGATTCGTGAGATTACTGTTACCTGAAACAGTCAGACTGGGCAATTTATAATATTTGTGTGACAGAGTCCATAGCTCTAGGTCTCAGTCTGTCTTGTGCATGGTCTCTAAACATCTTTATACAAATGATGGCTCAAAATCCCAGACATCAGTATCAGACTTCCATTCAAAATAATATGATATTAGAAACAAAATACATGTAAAATGTTCTCAGGTAAAATGGGAACAAGTAATTCTCATACCTAGATCAAATTGGAATTTTGATCTGTGCATAAATAGCTTTTCTGCCCGGTAAAAACATTGTCATAGACATTTTCTAAATGAGCAAAGAATTTCAAGACACTGTTGCTGCCAATTTGATGTATCTGCAAAGGCACCTAACAAGGATGCATAACAATACTAAAGAATCATGCAAATTCCACTGTAATGTTGGCATACATAGCAAGCATTGTCGAACAAGACTCGACAAGTGTCAAGGACTATTATTATTAGATAGGGATTCACAACTGTGTCTTGTTAACATATGCAAAATCTTACAACTTTAGCCAAATGTTATCAACACATAACTTTTTAAATATACAAACTATTGAATTTGGCTTACTGTGGCATAATTTTGTCCAAGGTTATTCCTCATGAGAATGTATAAGAGATTTTTAAAGGGATTTTTTTTTAGCTAAACTGCCCAATTGCATTTTGAAAAGGAGACTCATCTATCAGAGGACTAACAGATTTTTCCCTTAAACAATAAAGTTTTAGTGGACACTGCTGTAAGGCCTTAAGCAAATAAAATACACAGTTTCATGAGATGACACCTTATAAGAACTAAATTATGATGCAAAGGTCATGCTTAAGACTAAAAAACATAGTTTAACCCCTTGCTATTTTCAGTGCCTGAAGTTTAAAGAAAAAGCCCTTGTCTTTAGAATTACATTATTAATTTTAAAATGATCATCTGATATTCAAAGCTGAGAACAATAGACAAGCATTGCAATGTTGACAAGACATAGCAACATTTAATAATAACATGAAAATGAAGGAGCCATAAACAATATTGAAATTTCTATTCAAACAGACAAAGAGATATGTCCATTAAAGTAGGGTAAATAATCCTGTTCCCCTAAAGTTCTGAAAGACTTGTAGTTACTAAGATACTCAATATCTCAATCACATTTCTAGTCTAAAAATGGCAACAATACAAAATGTGGAAAAGCAAACAAAAAGACATAAAAATTAGTTAATTGTAAAAAATATTTCTCAATTACCCATATAAATAAAATATGTTAATTTTTCATGAGCACTAAATTAATTTTGAATTTGATATCTGCTTCCAATGAATGCTGTACACACATTGTACCTTGAGATCTACCACCCAAATACTGTATATCAACAAGTGACAACATTTTGAGGAGTTAGTAAGTAAAGTAATAAATCTCTATGCCATTTAGCATGTGAGATGAAACAAAATAACAGCCTATGGTGATGCTGAAAAAAAAATCCATAAACTATCTATAATTCAGCAATAGAACAGCAGGAATAGCTAAAGCAGGATTTTCAAAAGAAAACAATTCAATATTTTCCTATTTAAGACAGAGGAGGCATATGGAAGACAGAAAGAAAAAGGAAGAAGTTAATCTTCAGAAAAAATGTATGTGTGACAGATGGGAACATTTAAAATGTGAGAAAACTTGTGAGGCAGAAAGTAAATTCATCTCCCATGTTGAAGGAATGAGGAATGCTGCAAAAGAGAAAAAAGTTATTTGACACTCTTAGACTTTTGAAGCTTCTTTAGTAAAAGCAAGAAAGTTTGAGAAAATGCAATGGCTGTATTTCAAGTTGTTAAGCATATGTTGGGTGAACTTTTCAACCTTAAAATAATGTTCTAAAAATCAGAAAACTACTCAATATGTAACTCCCACAAGCACAGCCCACCAAAACACCCGCAGCTTGTTTTTCCATCAGACACAGTGCTCACAGTTCCTGCTCTGAAGGAAAGAAACAGGTATTTATATTATTTCTCAATGACAGAACATTGGGTAGTGGTGGTTTCATAGCCAAGATGGCTTGTTGTGGGTTTTTTTAAGTGCTTTAGGAGGGTCATTTTTTCTCCATTCTCTTATTGCCTGTAGAAGTTTGCAGAAATTCTCGGGGAAAAATAGAACCATAAAGTAATCAAGTATAATACAATTTTAATTACAGAAGAAGAGTGGTAAAAAAAAGGATACAGAATTAGATTTTACTATGTTTTGGCTTTAATCTTATGTAGTCAAAATATGTCCATTGATGTGGTGTGTTTTTTATTATGCTCCATTATAGAATCACAGAATGGTTTGGGCTGGAAGGGACCTTAAAGACCCTCTAGTCCCAACTCTCTGCCATGGGCAGGGACACCTTACCCTAGACTGACCGGATTGCTCGAAGCTCCATCCAGCCTGGTGTCTGTGACAATGATCAAGACAGAGAACACAGAAAGTAATGGGAGGTTTGATGTCTCAGTCAGGGGTTGGAGCACTGAAAGCAAAAGACCGCAAGCGATGGACTTGAGTGCAGTTGCTTGGAATTGCAATGGTGATGAGCGCAAGTATTCCTCAGACACATAAGCAAAGTACAGAGAGCTCTAAGGAAACAGGTAACCTTTGTTCACAAATATAAATTGAGAAAAGACATATGATGATGATAAATTAGGTATATACACTTAACAGGGAGCTGTGATACCCAAGACTGGCTGTGCTATCCTTCCAGTATGCAAATAAGCTCACTCAGTGTTTCCTACTTGTCAAACATATTCCCTCTGTTATAGCTCTCCCATGGCTGAGAAATGTGGTGGTTCTGTACCTCCAGAAACAGTGAAAGTACTAATGTATGAAAGCTTTTCAAGAAAAATTCTGCAACTGAGCATAGTTAATGTTTTTACTTAAGTGAGGTAGTGCTCAACAGCACAAATACAGAAGTGAAGTGCGATGCTGCTTTGTTAGCACAGTATTTACACTCACATCTTTGTAACACAAAAATATTTTGCTGTAGACAACTGTGTCTGCATTCTCCACCCTAATTGCACCATTATTGTTACAATGAAAAACATTATCAACTTAAAGAAAACAGGGAGAAGAAAAGGGTGAAGAACATAAAAGAATAGATTAATGTCAATGTTTAACAGAGCAGGGTGTTTAATGATCAGTGAAGGAGTACTCCAAAACAATGGAGAAATACGTGATGGATAGTTTTGCAGGACTGTAAAAGAAAATCAGGAATGATAAATTAATCTACATGGCTGCTAAGGATTTTGCATCCTACAAAGGATGCTTATAATTCTCTCTAGATCACAGAGTTTTCTAATGGCCCATCATTCTCTCCATGAAATTTAAGACACCGATATCCTAAATAACTCTCTGCCTAGAGAATATGAGAATAGGGGAAATGAAGTTCTCCTAGAGCCCATGACAGGTCCTGAAAGGGAAGAAGAATCAGGTAAGAAGAAGCAGAAGAAATTAAGGGTTTATTTCAGGACTGGGAGAATGAGAGAGCTTAGGAAAGGGAGAGGCAAAACATGCACAACTTCTTATGGGAGGAAGACCTAGAAAAATTTGCAATAAAGTGATCCAGGTTCCCAAATTCAAAAGGCAAAGACACAAAAGAGAAATTGAGTGAAAGTTGGACTGAGGATTCTAGAAAATGCTGAATAGAGTCAGAAAATACAAGGGGGAAAAATGTCTACTAGCAGTCTTGCATAGCAGATTATAAAACAGAGGAGGGGACGAGGGATTAAAGCTCTAGGCATGAAAACAAACATGAGCATTCCAAGGATCCTATCAATGATATATGAGAAACAAGCACACAAGTAGTCATTGGGAAAGCGACAGAGCAGCAGGTGAGACGTGTCCCATTCATGCCCAGCAGGAGCATCAGGGTGCTCTCTTGCCATTGTCACTGGTTACCCCCTGTCCTCAGCTCTTAGTGAGAGACTCCACTGAGCACAGATCCCATAACTGGAAATGCCACACTTATAGCTGGGCTTGGCAGCGGGGGAAATCTACGGCTCTGGAAATCATGGGTCAGGGATTTGGAAGTGAAAATTAAGGACGTGATCCAGTTCCAATGGATTTTCAGAAACGTGTTTCAAAGTGCAATTCTCCAAAATTAACAGTGTGAAAAGCAAATAATCTTATTCTCTCCATTGTAGCTCCCCTTCCTCATTATGTATATTGAAGTAACAGTTTATTTTTCAAATCAAAAGATACTCTGAAATTTTACAGTGCAGAATGGACTTGATTCAGGGCACCTGTAGAAGAAAATTCTGTAGATTTATTTCAGATTTTTACTTTCATAGTCACCATTATGCTGCAACTTAAATAAAATGCTGCTAAGTCCCTTTTTGTGCTACATTTATGTCTTGTTTCCACACAGTGCATCACAGCACCAAAAATGTATCTCCTTAAAGTATCTCCTTAAAGTTCTTAGAATATTTTTTTTATTTCATTGTGAACTTTGCAGTAATCTTAGAATCTGAGCTGCTTGCCTGATATCAATTACTGCTCTGACTTCATTTCTCAACCATATATTAGTCTTCCTCCTAGAATTTCTCCCTTGAAAGCCTCAGGTTGAGTTATACATGAGTGGCAGCAATAACCAAAAAATAGGGGAAAAAAAAGGAGAAAAAAATCTCAATAATAAACACAAAGATAAGAATAAAAAACACCCAGAAATTTTTTCTCATGTCCTTTTTTGGGAACTGTCAGAAAGGAGGGCTAGATTGTCCCCATATAGCAAACAATTTTCTTCAAATAAAATAAAAGATTTTGTAGTTAGTTATCCATGAATTCTGCAATGTAATACTTTTCCAGATGAAAATACTGATTTTTAAAACTTGAACACAAAGGAAATTTATTGTATCGTTGGTTTAAAAATAAAATAATTAGACACTCATTAGATAAGTCACAGGCACTTGTGCCTTGTTAAAGGCATTTGTTAAAGGATGTTTCTGTAAAATAACATCCTTTTCCTCTGAATTTAATTTTATTTCATTTGTTATTATTATTATTCATTATTTATTTTATTTTCTTTCAATATTTTTTCTAAAATTTTCATATTTTATTCTGGACCCTCATAAATGAAAAAATTGAAGGTGAATTCTTCTTACTTTCAGAAATAGCTTTAGCATTTTGGTTTGTTTTTATAAACAGAAATGCCTTGTCCATCAGGCAAAGTGCATTAGGTCAGCCAGTGGGCTCTGTTTTATTTCTACAGAAAATATTAAATGTCCTCAGCCAATACATTGGTGTATTTACAAAAAATCTCATTTTCTTATGCAGAACAAATAAGCTTCAATAAGCAAAAAATCTAGTAATATGTATTAGCTTTCTAGGATGCTTCCACATATTGATAATTAATTACTTTTGGACTGGTCAATATGATTAGAAAAAAAGATTAGAAAACTGAGACAAGAGAGAATGTGGTCTGTGTGAGAATTTAGAAGAAATCTCAGGGGTTTTTGAACCATATGCAATTTACTTTCAAAGTACTTTTGACCATTGTTAAACTGGAGAGATATTTAAGATAAATAGGAAACTCTGAATGAACAATATTTTGACAAAGGCAAAAGAGCTACTTAGTTTTCTTAATTTCTGCATTTTAATTGGGGTTGAGCATAGCCAGGAAATTGTGTATGAGCTCACAGTGGACTCAGTTTTTATTGTAGGAGTTGTTGTGCTTTCATTTGATTTTTTCAGTAGGAAGTTAAAAGATAATTCCATGTTTACCCAGAAATATGAAGTGCTATAAATTTCTATTGCTTTCCTTATAAATTGAGAGCAGACAGATACTCACTGCATCCAGCTGTCTGTATGCAGCACTTCTGATTCTAGGAAGTTAATGCCTGCTTTTAACAATCGTGTACAGCAAGTTAATGGGTGTATATTTACTAACTAGATTCTTGATTCATTTAAGGAGCAAAACCTTGAAAAATCAAATAATGTATTCTTCCATCTTCTTCCTCAGCAAAACCCTATTAGAAACTGAGAGAGACTAAAATGCTAAAGATCAATGACTCAAACAATTGGCCAGTTGCAAAAGCAGCAGGTGCTTTCCTGAGGCCAGATTTCCATCCCCAGCTGAACTGGGAGAGGAGGAGAGTTTTGGATGTGTGGTGGCAAAACCTCCGATCTGCAGAGGAATGGCCCAGGTGCAGAGGGGGAGAGGGATTGAGCTGCTCCCACCACTGGATGACCATAACACACCAACATTTGTTTGGCAGCATAACACTTTTCGGACCGTAGGACTGCCCGGGAGTCTGCAGG
>VYZT01003638.1:6904-19102 GCA_013400735.1 Pomatostomus ruficeps
TTTTTTTTTTTTGTTTTTTCTTTCTAAATGAAACTTACGTGGGCTAAAAACTAGAGAATATTTTTAAACAAATATACAGGATGCAGGCAGACAAAGCAGGGAAACGGCCAGCCAACTGTTTAATAAAAAACTAACAAAATTTGGCTATTTCCAGAAAAACTATGAAGCGCCTCAACTAAAAGGAATGCATAATGAAATTCTAATCTAATACAGGTCAAAAATGTAAAAAGGTTATAAACCTTAACAGGAAAAATAAAACAACTTTTACTGGCCATTCCTGTTGAAATGAGAATCTTAAAAGTAACAGAAAAGTGGCTACAAACCCACTTAGAGCACCGAACAGAGAGAAAATCCGAGTCCGTTTTCAATCTCTGTTGTATCATAAAATCCTGTGTTTCTACAGGTCAAACTGCTGGTGGCAGAAACAGAATTTTCTTTATAAACTGCAGATGTCCTGTACATAAAAAATTTCCTTGGAGTTGCACTAGTTCTAAAGACTTTTCTGTTCTAGCCTCCCTACTGCGGGTACTGGATTGTACTGATGGCGGCAACCTCAGGTGTAGAAAGTCTCTTTCTGTAACCCTTGATCATTGTTGGGCACCAAAGATAAGAAAAGCAAGACGGGGTACAAAAATGCAAAATTTCAACAGTAATGGCAATGTTTTGTATTAGTCCAACAGGGTCCTGCATTTCCTCCCCTCGGCAGCGAGAGCAAAGGCTTTAATCGGGGGGTAGCAAATCATGCAAGCGAAATCTGTCTCTGATGTGAGGTCGGACGTCTTCGTTCTGTGGGGGAAAGGGCAGGTTTAGGAGAAAAACACAGCCAGAAACCCCAGCAGGGCTCCCTAACACCCCTGCTCGACAAAACCAGCATCAGCCACGAGCTGTGGCGTTCCAGAGGCTTAAAGAATTAACTCCACAGCACCCACGGCAGTTCAGGAGGGGTTTATTTGCCTTTTGGGAATAACGACACACGGCACAGCCAGCAAAGGGCACCGTGGCATCAGAACACCCAGAGTCCCAATTTCCTTCGGACTGACATCACAATCCCACAGCCCCGCATTCACAGCACAGCCAGCACCGAGCACTGCGGCACCAGAACCCCCAGAGAGTCCCAATTTCCTTCGGACTGACATCACAATCCCACAGCCCCGCATTCACAGCACAGCCAGCAACGGGCACCGTGGCAGAATGCCCAGAGAATCCCAATTTCCCTCAGACTGACATCACCATCCCACAGCCCCGCATTCACAGCACAGCCAGCCATGGGCACAATAGCAACAGAACATCCAGAGGCCCAGTTTCCCTCAGACTGACATCACCATCCCACAGCCCCGCATTCACAGCACAGCCAGCCATGGGCACAATAGCAACAGAACATCCAGAGGCCCAGTTTCCCTCAGACTGACATCACCATCCCACAGCCCCGCATTCACAGCACAGCCAGCCATGGGCACAATAGCAACAGAACATCCAGAGTCCCCATTTCCTTCTGACTGGTGCCACAATCCCACAGCCCCGCATTCACAGCACAGCCAGCCATGGGCACAATAGCAACAGAACATCCAGAGTCCCACTTTCTCTCAGACTGACATCACAATCCCACAGCCCTGCATTCACAGCACAGCCAGCCATGGGCACAATAGCAACAGAACATCCAGAGGCCCAGTTTCCCTCAGACTGACATCACAATCCCACAGCCCTGCATTCACAGCACAGCCAGCCATGGGCACAATAGCAACAGAACATCCAGAGTCCCAATTTCCCTCAGACTGGTGTCACAACCCCACAGCCCCGCATTCAGCAGGTACAAGGCCCCTGGTGCTGTGTGAACTCGCCCCTGGACCTTCCTCAGCCTCAATCCCAGTGGCTCAGAACACCTCACCCTTGGTGCAAACGTTAAAGGAACTCGCTGACAGCTCTGGGAAGAGCCAGGGAAGCAAACACTCACCAGCTCTACGAGTTTCTCCAGAAATGGAATCAACTTTAGGAGTTCGTTATCATTTTTATCCATGAACCAGCTTTCTATAGGGATTCCATTGGAAAGCTGCAGTTAAAATAAGAAAAACGTCACCGACACATGGTTTGTACTTAATTTATCCACAAATATAACCTGTGAAACAGCATTTGAGGGAAAAGCGTTTCCAAGTTACAGATTCCTGAGGATTTTTCCCCCAGTTTGGTTTGCAAACTTCAGTACGAACGTAAGCCCCAAACTCACGTAAGCAGTGACATCCCAGGGGGGTTTCCCTGTCCCCCCGAGGTGATTCCTGCCCCAGCCCCTCACCTGGTAAGCAAAGGCTTGCGGTGAATTGTCGATGATGATGGTTTTGGAGAGGTCTCTGCCCAGGATGTTTAAATCCTTGATGTAATTCCCTTGTACGCACACACAATGCTCACGGAAGAGTCGATGCCTGTCGTTAAGGGAAAGCACTAATTAATGAGACCAAGGACAACACCCACACCGCACCAGGATCAGGGAGCTTTGCAAGCGTTATCCCATTTTTGCTCTCCCAGTCTCCTGTTAGAGAATTGCACCCTTTTTCTGTTCTAAGAGGTTTTTACTCTTTTTAAGAGGTGAAATGCCCGGTTCAGGTGATTTTGCACTAAACCTGTCCTGGGGGTGGTGTTTGTAGCTATTCAGGCTCCTCTTTCTGACCCCTCTCACAGCCAGGCCGACAAAGGGACCAGGGCACCCCCAGGATCTGCCAAGCCCCAGGTGCTGCACAGAGCCAGTTTATTGGGGTTTATTGTCCCTTTACTCTGTCCCTGGGCCACCTCATGCCAGAACACAGAGTGTCACGAGGAATGCTTCCTTTTCTGTCACACCTCTGCTGGCAATTAACCTATTTCAGTTATTACATCTCAAAAAAAAGCCTCGGGGCCAAAACATCCCATCAACTCCTTCCCTTCCCATTACCCTGCTCCCGTGTAATCTATGGCACAAGAAATGGATGGATTGACAGAAAGGACTCCCATTAAAAAACCAGCAGGAGTAAAACTCCCGTTTCATGGCACATCAGCAGAATCATGAACTGCCAAGTGGGCAGAGCTGGGGCTGCCCAGCCCTGTGGCAGGGCTGTATTTTTAAAGGGAGTGCTCAGAAGCTGTACATAGTGTGCTCAGTTCCAGGCAGGAGCCGAGCTCCCCACGTTGCCATGGAGGGAAAGGAGCTGCTGCATTTATATATAGAGCGTGAGTCACACGTGTGGGGCCCGCCGGGCACCTGGGGCTGGCGCAGAGCTGGGCCCGGGGCAGCGCGGCCACACCGACCCCGCGCAGGGGCAGAGCAGGGACCCCTCTGCAGCTCCCAGCCCCTGCCTGGGCCACCGGCTGTCCCTGCCCAGCACAGAACAGCCCCGGTGCTGAGCCCGGAGCAGCGCCTGGAGAGCTCTGACACCGGGACACAGCCCCGTGCCCGGAGTGCCAGCGCCGTCCTGGCAGCGTCCCCCGGGCTGGCACGCCAGGCTCCGTGTCCCCAGGACTGAGAGGACTCCCGAGGCTGAGTCACAGCGGCACCGAGGCGCCAGGCCCACCTGGGTTCCCTGTGTCACGTTCCACAAGCAGCGAGGGTAAAACCAGGGGCAGTTTATCCTGTGCCCTCCAGGGAAAGGAGCTCGGTGTGCCCACAGCCCGGGGGAACTCTGGGTGAGTCCCCTGCCCTGTCCTGAGCGTGCACAAGCCCAGGGTCGCTGCAGAACGTGCAGCACCCACGCGGGGACAGCCGTGCAGCGATGTCACAGCCCTGACACCACCGGGGAGGGGACACCCTGGCCGGGGACACCCCACACAGGGGAAATCCCTCAGCACAAACCCATCTGGGTCCGGCACTGCCAGGCACAGCCCCCTGCCCGGTGGCAGTGACAGAATCTCACCCCTGCAATTTCCTTAAGGAACTGGGAAAGCCAAACACCTCCCAGCAGAGCTCAGTGCTGAGAAATGAAAACCAAACCCACTCTAATACAAAGCCAACAGACAAATGATTTTGTGATTGAATGAGCATTAAAACCATGCTGATTGTAAAAGCTATACAAGTCACGATTCATAATAATTAAATCACGTTTGAATAGTTTAAAAGTACTCAGATACTCATTTCATTTCCTTTATTTGCAGTGTGTATTCCAAAGCATTTTTGATTCCCAAGAGTTCATTTCCCATGAGCCAACCTAACGGAGACCGAGCAGGTTCAGGTTTTGGCCTGGGGTTATTTTATCACGAGGCACCAATTCCATCACTTCAGTCCATTTTTCTCCCTCTCTCGGCCCAGACAAACCCCCAGGGAAGCAGCCAGGGAGCCGCTGCAGCGAGGAGCACGGCCCATCCCGCTGGGCAGGCACAGGTTTGCTCGCAATGGGGTCATGCACAGGGTTCTGCTGTTACCTGACCAGCTGCTTTTTGGGGTCCAGGATGTTCAGTAACTTGTCTGCATACACCTTCTTAGAAGCGGTAAACAGAATGATCTGGGGATTGGAGGGGAAAACGTCACCACTGGAGATACAGGCAAGGGGATACAATTTAAAAATGCAGTTCAAAGGTGGAGTGTAATAGTTTTACCTCATAAATCTGAGACATTCGTTCCAGGAACTCTCGGAAGAACGGCCTTAGCCGGACGTACACCTGGGGCAGAGAGGGGCTTTAGTGAACACGCGTGGTCCTGCAGCCCCACCCTCCCCGCTCCACCACACCTCGTGCACAGGAGGTGAGAACGAGCACCAGGAACAAACAGCAAACCCCAAATTCTTGTACAAAAGCACCCCAGTGGCACCAGCACTCCAGCAGCTCCCAGCCCCAGCAGCTCCGAGCGCCCACACGGAACCACAGCGCTGAGGAGCCCCTGGAACTCCCTGCAGGGACGGGAGGATCCGGAGCTGCCCCTCATTCCAGGGATTCCAGTTTATCCATGGCTTTAACAGGCCGGGGTTTCCCTCCCCATCACAGAAAATCTCCACGAGGATCTGTGGGACGTGAGCTGATTTACTGTGGACACAGCCCAGTGACCAGAGAGCAAGAAAAGGGGAACTGGTCAAGGGAATACAAATCTCTTGCCAGATGTGACACCTGCAGTTTATCACCAGACAGGTGTAAAACGCCAGGCTGCTGCTTCTGTCCCTTCAAACGAGCTGGGAACAACCGCACACAGCAAGGGTTCCCACAAAACAAAATAAAAAGTTCACGTTTTTCTGCTTACCTGGTAAATGACATCTTGAAAAAGAACTGGAAAAGTGAGTGCAGCATCTTCTAACTCGTTTAGACTACAGTGCACTAATGTTTCATCCTGGGGAAAAATTGTACAAAGGGAAAGAAAGATTGTGAAAAAACAATGCTGGAAATAGAAGCAGTTCTCTGCATTTTAAGTTCATTTTAAGGCAGGTTTATTTAGAATGCAAAATGTACTTTTGTGTGCAAGTGCTGTCAAGATTGAAATAAATTCTTGGGATGAATTGAACATTTCATTATTCTTGTAATTTTTTTAAATTTTCACTAAAATTGTGCGCTGGGGGTGTAATTATAAGGAGATATTTTAATTTTGTAGGCTCTCCTCCCATTCAGTCCCAGCCCGTGTCTTTCAGGGTGAACAATCCACCCGTTCCTACGATCACACGAGGTGATTTTATAGTGCTGCTCATAAAATCACGGCATCACTAACAGGGCCCGAGACAACTCTCAAAACAGAGACACTGAAAAATCATCATAAGACAAATACATTTTGTCAGAGTATTTCAAGAAGTGGATTTGTGCCCTTTAGGAATAAGAACGTTCTAAAAAGTAAAAGTTTCAATTTTCATCAATCTTGATACAAGACACTCGTAACTGAATTTTCCTATTTGTTCCGTCTCATTTTCCCCACCACTGGATTTTGGGAAGCTTTACGGGGACAGATAACTCTGTTTGAGATGTTAAAACTGTAATGCTTTTTATTTTTTCAAGGCAGGATGTAAGTATTTGACAAATGCAACACACGTTCTATTCCTACCACAATGAATTATTTTAAACTATTTTTAACCAAAATGATGTAACATTCAACAGTGTTTTTGTTTAAAGCAAACATAATAACTGATTTCCACAAGGAACAAAATAAGGGAAATGCGGCACCCCTGCTTTGGTTTGTGTTCATAAAGATATTTACCAAGTCTAGAACTAATGAGAACTCTGGTGTGCTTCTGGTTTTCAGCGGGAGAGCTGGCTTCCTGTTCAGCTGCTCCTCTGTTAGCGGGGGGACGTGTTTGATGAAATAGTATCTGCAGAGAACACAGATTTTGCTGCAAAAATGGACATTACTGAACCGCAACCTTGCAGCCCAGCTTAATATCTGAAATATTTGAGGCTGCACAAGAAGTAAGTATTTTAAATTGAAATAAACCCCCCATGAGCATACATGTATTTTTTTTCAAGCTAAGAGCTTTTGGAGCTCATTATCATAATATGAAAATGAGGCAATTTAAATAGAAGTATCTTAATTCAATGCCCCAAATGATTCATTGACTATTTCCAGCACAAGCTCTGGCACTTACGGATCGAAGACTTCCCAGTCCTCTTCATAGGTGGCTTCTGCATGAGCTGATGAGTAGCCACTGTCTGGAGATACTGGTGCTGAAATTCAACGAAAATGACCAAAACAAAAAATAAAACAAAAAACCACAGGAGCTGGTCTTATTAGTGCAGTTCTTCAAAGGGACAATTTGCACTTGAGACACGAGGGAGGGAACGAGTGACGAAGTCCCGCTGCAGCCCCCCCTGTCCTGGCAGGGGCTCCCCCCTGCTCAGCGGTCAAATCTCCCCCTGTGACAAACCAGAGCCTGGGGGCCTGGGGAGGGTTTACTGAAGGACCTGATGCTGCCCGCGCACACAGAAGCTGCATTCTATGGCCACAGTTTTTGTCAAAAGAAGACGCTGTCTTCTGAAGAAAACATGGAAAACGAATGTAGGATCTGTGTGTTTCTCATTTACCACGTGTTTCTAATGCAAGATATCAAACTGCAGCCAACTCCCCTCTGGAGACCAGCAGGCCCAGAGTGTGCAATTCAGCGTCAGTAAGAACGCCTTTCTTCTGGAATCGCTGCTTCCAGGGGAGAGCTGTTCTGAGGCCACCCAGGTTACGCCAGGAAGAGACAAGTCCTGCCAAAACTGTGTCTTTGGTGCATAAACCCATAAATCAACCCTAAAAATCACTATTAACGCTGTGTGCACGCCCCAAGGGAAGGTGGGATGGTGTCCCTGCCCAGCAGAGGTGCTGGATTCTCCCAGAGCGCCTTCCCTGTCCCCATGGCCTGTCCCTTACCCCAGGGCAGGTGGGCTGGAGTCCCTGCCCAGCAGAGGTGCTGCATTCCCCCAGAGCGCATTTCCCTGTCCCCATGGGCTGTCCCTTACCCCAGGGCAGGTGGGCTGGAGTCCCTGTCCAGTGCAGGTACAGGATTCCCCCAGAGCGCCCTCCCTGTCCCCATGGGCTGTCCCTTACCCCAGGGCAGGCGGGATGGAGTCCCTGCAGGTGCTGCATTCCCCCAGGGCGCGTTTCCCTGTCCCCATGGCCTGTCCCTTAGCCCAGCACAGGCGGGATGGAGTCCCTGCCCAGTGCAGGTACAGGATTCCCCCAGAGCGCCCTCCCCGCCCCGTGGCACAGGCCTGGCGCTGTCCCTTACCCGTGAGCGGGGGCAGGTCGCGGTCCCCCGGCTCCTCGGGGTCCCCCAGGCCGTTGTTGACAGCCCTGACCTGCACGGCCTGGCCGGGGAAGGCGGCGCCATTGGTGGAGGTGGCCGTGCTCGTGGTGATCTCGTCCACCTGCTCCATGTCCAGCTGCTTCACGATCTCCTCGGCCTCCACCGCCTGCCCGGGAGAGTCGGAGCCGGATGTTCCTGAGGGACAGTGCCAAACTCTGGTTACCTCCAGGCCGAGTTCCCTGCCACGGTGCTCACACAGTCCCTGTCCCAGTGCTCACACTCTTTATTAACCACACACACACAAAGTCTCAGAATGATTGCAGATATCTGCACTGATTCATGCCACAAAAACAAGAACCGAACTGACGACCACGACAAATGACTTGAAAACATGTTTGGGACAAGGAACCTAATCCCTTTTTTTTTCTTCTTGGTTTTTTTTACTGGAAGGTGCATCACTAAATACACCCATGGAAGAAATGTTCTAATGCTTGGAGGCTTACTGCTTCTTTCATTAACGATCAACCCATCTAAGAATTAAGGAGCCCTTTATCTGGCAGTAACTCTTGCTTTTTAATGAATGAACCAGAATGGAAAGTGTACTGCCACTCAAAGCAGCTATTTCATACAAAAATCCATCACTCTCACCTTTAAGACTATTGACTCTTTGAATGATACTCACCATTTTTATTTGCTGGTGAAAAAAAATTGAAAACGGGAGAAAATATGGTTCCCAGTAACGTTGTCCGTGGGGGACTGCCTGTGGTAGGGTTGTCTTCCAATTTTCCATTTTGCTTTACGTGTTGGTTCGTCATCTCGTAACTTCCAGCTTCTGGAAAAGAAAAAATAAAGAGTTTTCACACCACCCAGCTGGGATTCAGTTGCATCTGTTCCTTTAGGGTCAGCATTTGCACTCTGGGGCTGAACTCTTGTTCATGGCTCAGCTGGGTCCCTGGGAGTGAGCAGCTTTGTACCAGCACAAACCCCAAATGTCCATTCCCAACCCCTCTGAGGCTGCCCTGTCCAGCCGAGGAGCACTCCCTGCCCACAGCAGCAGCAGAGGTGCAGCTGCTCGCGGGGTTTGGGGTCTGGGCAGAGCTGGGCGCTGTCGGCGCAGGACTCCACTAGAGGGAGGCACGAGAAAGGGTCAGAACTGCCCGGCGGAGCCGCCCGGCTGCTGCAGAGCCCAGCCCTCGCTCCTCACCCTCCACACTCACAGGCACAATGTTGGATTTCCAGAGCCCATCATCCTTCCTCACCCTCCACACACTGGCACAATGTTGGATTTCCAGAGCCCGTCCCTCGCTCCTCACCCTCCACACACTCACACACAGGCACAAGGCTGGATTGGANCTGCCCGGCGGAGCCTCCCAGCTGCCGCAGAGCCCAGCCCACCCTCCACACACTCACACACTCACAGGCACAATGTTGGATTTCCAGAGCCCATCATCGCTCCTCACCCTCCACACACTCACACACAGGCACAATGTTGGATTTCGAGAGCCCATCATCGCTCCTCACCCTCCACACACTCACACACAGGCACAAGGCTGGATTGGAACCACAGCTGATGCTTTAAGTACCACTGACAATTTTATCGTGTCATTAATAAAGATACTCAAGAGGAGAATTTTCACAGGGAATGGGGATTCTCCATAGAATAGAAATTTCTCCATAGAACAGAAATTTCTCCATAGAAATTTCTATTCAGTGGAGAAATTTCTATTCTATGGGGAAATTTCTCCGTAGAAAATTTACTAAATTTAGAAAAATTAATCTAAAGCCCCTGCTACAAGAGGAAATAAAGGAAATACCAACATGGGCAGGTACTGACAGCCACAGCAGAAGACAGGAGAACACCACTGACCCCAAAGCTCCTGCCTGGCCACAGCCTTGGTGAGAACAGCGTAATTACTGACACCTAGGATCAGTAGAGAGACACAAAACTTGCCAGCACAAGGCTCTGAGCAGCCTGGTCTGACTCCAGAGGCAGCTCTCACTCCAGGCTGGATCCCACTGCTGGGACAGGGGCAGGGGGACTGCTCCCAGTGACCTTTAGGAGGTCCCTTCTGACCCAAAGTTTCCTACAATTCTGACAGAAACCTCTCTGTGTGTTTGACAAGTGCTTTCAGCACCTAAGGACGCCTGGTAACTTCCACAGGGGTCAAGAGCTGAGAGGTCAGATTTCACTTCTATTTGTGAGAGAACGGGAGAAGAGCTAAATCAAATTATGATGGGACTTTTAGAATAATAATTAAAACCAAAGAAAAGTTAGATTAGTTCCAAAGTAGCTGCCGCTGATGCAAATGGTTCTCAGAGAGACAGCGGGTGTGTCTGGGGGTGATGGAAGAGCTGCTCTCACTGCTGAAATCCTGTTTGGCTGTGGCTGCCTCAGCCCTGCTCCCCCTGCAGCGGGTCAGAGCCCCAGTGAGCTCCCCTGGCTGAGGGCAGGGCCGGGAGATCTCGGAATTCCCACAGCCGGAGATGCACCCACCTCCATTCATCTGACTTTTCCGCCGCACCCGCGAGAGCTGTTTGTTGGGCTTCTCCCCCGTCTGCGGCGTGGATGTGATCAAGTTGTTGTCGATGTCCCGCTCAATCCGACTCCTTTTGGTGGGATTTTCTCTTTCTTCCTTAAAATAGGAAAGAGGGAAGAAAGGAACACACTGAACAGTGCCTCTTTTTCCACGAACAGACCACAGAGAGTTCTCTCCTGGGAACATTCACCAGAGATCCCTTTCCTGCTCCTCTTCCAGAGGCAGCACCAGCAGCGTGTGTCTGGCCAGCTGGGATCCTACCTGAGCCCAAACTAAATCAAAGAATGGGAATGAAAACTGCACATGGAGCTGCTGTAGCAGAAAGCTGCCCTTACAGCCGATTTATCAATATTTCAGTGCTGCAGAGGCTGGGAAACGCAGGGACAAAGCAACCAAAATCACCTGAAAAATCACCTGAAACTTGATTTCTCTGCCTGTTAAATACCCAGGAGGCGAACTGCCGAGCAATATCCAACGTGACAATCCCTATCAGTACCGGGCAAAACCGAGCTGTGGAAAATCCAAGGATTCTCCTTACCTGGAAGTGACTGCTCTTCCCTGTCTCATGGAATGGGACAGACCCAAAGAATTTTGCACATTTTCTGTGCATGGCTCTAATGCAGGCACACGTTTCTGACAGGTTTCTGCCCCTTTTCCCCCAAAACACCGACTACAACTCAATAAAATGTAAATCTGAAATCTAAAGTGTGATCATCGAGAGTACCCTGGAATGTGTGAGACACGGCAAAATCAACCCAATTAAACAACAAATAACAAGGCCACAGACCGTATCAAAGTTAATTAAAATTTTAATTTTAGTATTACAATATTACCTTGCTGGAGCAGCAGTTTCACATCTTTAAAAAGAAAAGAGAAAAACAGTTTGCGTGCTCCAAAAGAAACAGTAAATAGAAAATTTACTAAATTTAGAAAAATTAATCTCAAGCCCCTGCTACAAGAGGAAATAAAGGAAGTACCAACATGGGCAGATACTGACAGCCACAGCAGAAGACAGGAGAACACCACTGACCCCAAAGCTCCTGCCTGGCCACAGCCTTGGTGAGAACAACCCAACTGCTAACACCTAGGATCAGTAATATTGTATATTCCATAATCCATATACTGAGAGAAAACAGTAAAACTGATCCACAGTCAGGGAACTCATTTCCAGGATATTGTGGAGAAAACAACCAAAGAAATTCATGAACTTGGAAAAGCTATCCCTTGGTCTTCACAAATGAGGTGTGCTCTCGTTCTGCCCCGTGGAGAACGAGCGCAGAGACATTTCAGGAATTCCAGTGGAGTCGGGAACACCTCCTGGTGGGGTCAGGGGCAGGGGGACAGCACGCCCTCTGGAGACCCCTCTGAGCCTGCAGGAGGGGATGCAGCTGGGCAGGGAGCTCACACTGCTGTGCTCATGTGTCCCAGAAAGAATTAGGGGAGCTGGGATGAAATGCTGCTGGGCTGCAACTGGAAAATATCCCTGCAGTGATGCAGAACTAGAGCCCTCTGCTGGATTCCATCACTGCCCTCACCTGTGACATCGCACCTGTGCCCGGGGACACGGCAGTGCCATGGGGACACAGCACTGCCACGGGGACATGGCGATGCCACAGGGACATGGCGATGCCACAGGGACACGACAGTGCCACAGGGACACAGCAATGCCATGGGGACACAGCACTGCCACAGGGACACAGCACTGCCACAGGGACACGGCACTGCCACGGGGACACAGCAATGCCACGGGGACACAGCAGTGCCACGGGGACACAGCAATGCCACGGGGACACGGCACTGCCACGGGGACACAGCAGTGCCGTGGGGACAGGACAGTGCCACGGGGACACGGCAGTGCCACAGGGACACAGCAGTGCCGTGGGGACATGACAGTGCCACGGGGACACGGCAATGCCACAGGGACACGGCACTGCCACGGGGACACAGCAATGCCACGGGGACACGGCACTGCCACAGGGACACGGCACTTCCACGGGGACACAGCA
>VYZT01003639.1:747-15910 GCA_013400735.1 Pomatostomus ruficeps
GAGAGGAACACCACACTCTGGATATCAGTTTGTGGACGCTCCTTGGAGCACACATTAGCAGGATGCTCTACTTTGCAGCCCATTGATGAAAACCCCTTTCTGGGCACTCCTATGACAGTTCATGTGCCAGGATGAATGTTTTCCCATCACCCACCCCAGTGTATAAAATCACAGTAAGGACAGAAATTAATCTCCAGGCAAAACTACTCCTACCCTGCAGATAAACACCTTTTATTGGTTTAAAAGTAGATTTACTGACCTATATTTGCCCAGACTACATTTCCTCTGCTAGAACATATTCTGTTTGTTCCCTGGTAAGGTGTCCTCACAACCCTTTGATGATTCTTGCACTGCTGCTTAGTCACATTCGTATTTAATTCTGATCCCTGGTTCTGTTAGCAGATGAAGAGAAATACACAGACCGAGCACATTTGTTTAGCAATGACTTGAAAGGGGGTGTTATTAGCTGGAATTTTGAAAGTATCCCTTTTGTATTTTGGGTGTTAAGCAGCAGCTCTGGGACCAAGAGCAGCTGTTGGCTGATTAGCTGCTCTGCATCAAGCACATCTCGGTTGGTGCTTTTTTCCTGTGAACTGCCTAATAGTCCTATAGATAGGTGTGTATGTAATTACTATAATTAATATGAGATAACTAATTAGCAGTGCTGTAGGAAGTACACAATCAAATTAATGTTCCTATGGTAATTTGGAAGAGAATGAAGATGTTCAGAGCAGGAAGATCATCACATTTTTCACCCCCAGCAGTGTTCTCCTTTCACTTGGGCAGCTTGCAAGATACTTTTCCCTGGACAGACCTGGCATTTGGGCTGGGTTTTTACCAGAACAAATATGAGGGTTACCAATTCAGGGTGGAAATCTGCTCAGCTATGCAAAATAGGTTGGTTTTTTTTTTTTTTATGTGCAGGTTTTGCTCATGAAAGTTTTTTAATTGGTTTAGCCTGGCTTTTAGTACTCACTTCAAAATGATGTTAAATCATCTCCAGGCAGCTCCCTGCCTGCTTTGGACTCATGGTAGGTCTATATCCTCACCCTAACACACCCCCTGAATTAGAACTTTGTGTCCAAACTACTGGATGCAAAACAGGTTAAAAAGCTTTATTTTAAAAAAATTCAACAAAATATATATCAGGAGAATGAGTGGTCAATATTTCCCCATTATATATTTTCTCTTCCATCATGCTCTGCTGTTGTCCTCAGGGACACAAGTCTAACAGCCACTAGGAGATACAATTTTGTAAGTCTACCCAATAATACAGAAGTGAAGGCCAGGGCAATGAAAAATAGTTCCCATAATCCTGAAAGGTTAGCTCAGGCACAGTGAGATTAGTGTTAGATTGACCTTAAGTAAAACATTTCTGCCTGGCTGGTAAACTAAGACATTTTATTTTGATCTTATTTTGATCTTATCGTTGTTTTGAAGCATTCCCGTAATCTTTTCCAAATCACAGTGAATTGGCGTAAGATTACTGAAGTTCCTTCAGGGGAAGTAAAACAATCCACGTTTCCAAGGAAAATCTTCATGAACATGAAATAGCTTTCACTTGAGGTTTTTTGTGGTTTATTGGAGGGCTTTTTTCTTCAGAAAGGCAAGATAAAAACACATCACATTCCTCAGTTCATTCCATTACAATGCACAACAATAATTTACCTCCTTCTTTCACAGCAGAGATTTTATACCAGTTCAGAAACAGATTTTGGAAAGTTGATGAGAACCCAACCCCTTCCCATTTGTTCCATAACAAACAGAAGTGAGACATCACAATTTCCAAGTGAGAAGAGCCCCAGATCCAACAGTGACAGTTTGGGATCAATGCCCCCTCAGGGCAGTCAGCTCTGCCTTGCTCTGCTCTGGCTTTAAGACAGGAATGACCCCAAAGTTTTCAGGTTCAGCCTCTGTTTTCCACCATCCTCATCAATGCCATGTACTCCAGAGAATGTCACTGGGACCTGCATGTCACCTACAACCCCATCACACCGCGCAGACAGTGTCCAACATATCCAGTCAAGTGTCTAAGAGATGATCTTGGATTAATTTATTAAAATTTAAAGAAAACTTTAATGATTCCCCTGAAGCCTATAAAGCTATTTTGATTTTTTTCATGTAAATTCTAAGGATATTGGTTGACATCATGAAATATCAAAACCCAGTTTCATCCTAAATAATATCTTTGCATAATTGACATTTTTCCCTACAAGTCTTTACTGGTTTATTTGCCTATGGAATTTTGCATAACTAAATCTATTTCTCATATTCTCACATATTTGAAACTTCTAAATGTTTATTTCTCTTAATAAAAAAATGCTACATGAAAACTGGGATTAAGAGCAGAAATAATATTTCTGTAACACAGGATTCAAACTGAAATGAGATGGAGAAATTGCTGACCTTCAGCATCCAGCCAGCTCAGAGGGAAAATAGGAGACGAGAGTGAAATGTTTCCCAAAACCAAAGTTGAGGACACAGGACAAAAATTATTCAGCGTAATAGAAATTACAGCTTCATATTTTCCTCCAGATCATGTAGCAAAAAAAAATGTATTTGAAGGGAACAAAACCAGAAAGGAGAAAGTATAGAAATAGAGAAATAAAGAAAAAGTAAAATAGTTCAAAAACCACAAACTGTCCCATCGTGAGACCACTAAAAATATTCTGTTTATTTCGATGCTGATTTAGGGTCAGATTCCACAAAAACAAGGGAAGGGAAGCCCACAGCAGTAAACTGCCTTTTTTTTAGGGAAGTTCTCTATCACCATCTACTGGAAGAAAAGTCTCATTGCCCTGGAAAGTTGTAAACAAAAGAAATACACTGGCTATCTTGAGGACATAATGAGTTTCTGAACACTCTCTGAATTGAAGGAGATCTTCTCATCATGGCTTTTCTTTAAAGTGGTGCTATTGTTCTGTTACCACCAGAAAGGTTAAAAAAAATTCAATGTTTTTCATGAATTCTTATTCACAATATATTATGATATGTAATACTGTATACACAGTATATAAAATATAATATAAAACGTATTATAGTTGTAATATCAAACTATAAAAGAATAAGTATTAAATTATTAATATCACTTCTTTTAACACAACCAAAATTAATTCCATTCTCCAATATATAGAATTTTACTTAATATTCAGAGCAAAAGTTTAGTCTGTTCTCATTCACACTTGGTTAATTATTCAACTTCCTGAATGGATGATGCTCCCCAAAAGTACTACGCAGAGTGGATGAGTATTTTGGAAAACCCAAGCCAAGAGAAATTCTAAAAATTTTGCCCTAACCGTGGAGAAAGGAAAGATAAAGTTATTTTTCTGGAATAAGTGTTGATTCAAAATATGACTAAAAATGTTTCCAAGACAAAGAAAGTAATTTGTGCTCTGCAACCCCTAGGAACAGAAGAAGAACCAAGGAAGGTCTAACTGGCATAGCAGGACAAAGTTTCTGCTGAGAATTTACCCACAATAAATTGTTGACAATTGCTATGAAATCTCCTTCTCAGAGGGCTTTTAGATCATGTCACATAATTCTCTGTGAAGAACCAGAGAGCTGCTGCTGCTGCTGCTTTGGAACTGCAATATCTCCGATTATTTCCAGTCCTCCTTCAGGGACATTGCCCATATTGAAATGTGTCAGCCTGAAGGAAGTGGTCATATCAAACACTCAAGGCACCACTCATCTCATAAACCAACTTCCCAAATTAAAATACAACCATCAAATTCCATATTTATGCCTGTCAAAGTCAGCATTATCATGGGAATCTGGCAATGACCCCAGGAGTAGATGGAAATCACAGGTGTTATTTAGAGACAGGAAGTTTTCTTGGAAAGATTGTTTTATGTAAGACCAGGAATGGAAACTAAAGGTTAAAATACTCCAGCTCTAGATGCCACAGAGTCAACCAGATCTATCCTGAGGGAGGAAGAGCTTTTCTCTCACTAAAACCAGAGAAAAATCTAGAACCCTGGGCTTTTAATTCCAGAATACAGCAAACTGTTGAATAGGGAGGTATATAGGATGCAGGATATGCAGGATGGCAATAACAAGGGCTGGAGGCTGCTTTTTTCTCTAGAAAAGAAACTAAATTTATACGCCAAAAGTTGCATCAGCACCACAACAGATCTTTTCCACAAGGTCCACAGTTTTCATGGCTGAACTTATGTGAAAAATCTGATTGAAATTGACAGAGTTTCAGCTGTCTCAAAACTTATTTTTCAATAAGAAACAGCAATAGTTACATCAAACAAAACCCACCATAACCAGAAACCAAACCTCACACAGAGACACAACTCTTCCTGCATTTAGGGACTCTTCCACATTCCAAAGTTTATTTTTAATTCATAACCTACAGAGTACTTCAGTGTGAAAGTATTTTAGTTATTGGCTGAAGTTTATTACACTAGCAACATTCAGCTATGCCAAAAGTATTTCTGGAGGAGTTTCAAGCTGTGCATATCCCAGAGAAAAGGTCAGGTAAAGAGTAATACGACAGTAGTGCACCAATGTCTTTTATTCAGCATCAAAAGCAACTGCTGCCTTCTTTGCATGGCATCCATTTCTCTTAGAGATGAGGTGATCCATGTATTTAAGCAAGAGTTATTCGAAAAAAAAATTCTTCTTAAAATTTTTGCAGAAGCAGAGATGCTAACTGCTATGTGTGAGTTCTTTGAAGTCTTCTTCCTCAAAGCGACATAAAAATCCTGACAGATGATTACCAAAAAGACTCTGTTCCTCACAGAGTTATTGTGTCTTTTAGGAATATTTGCGCTGTCTAAATTTAAGCACCTAATTGAAATGCTGCCCTGGTTTTGGCTGGGATAGAGTTAATTTTGTTCCTAGTAGCTGGGTTTGGATTTAGAATGAGAATAATGTTGGTAACAGAGTGATGCTTTAGTTGCTGCTAAGCCGTGCTTACCATGAATCAAGGATTTTGCCCGAGTGTGGCTGATCAGCCCCACATGTGAAGGGAGTCTGAGAGTGCTGCCTCCAGCTCCTGCTCCAGGAGGGCTCCTGCATGCCAAGAGCCCCTGGCATCTCCCAGGTTGCAGTTTTGAATTCCACAGGTTCTTTAAAACGTTTTCATTTCAACAACAAGTTGGGCACTTGTTCTATGTCCTGCTTGGGCTTCCTGAAGAGGCAGTTAAGATTGAGTATTTGATGTGAGGCATAGTTTCTGATGACTGCTAGACATTATCATATTAAATATTTCTGTTTGATTTATTGTTCTAAACAACCCACACTGTTTCCCCTGTGGAAGGTGCTGGTTTACAGCAGTACAAACCACCTGGGTGACTAAGATTTATACAACCAAGTTTTGGGCGTCTACTGTTGTGGGAATATAAATCCCCCCGAGGACCGCTGTGCTGTCAGTGCAGGAATGCAGAAGGGGATTTTCTCAGTCCAGGGGATTTCTGCTCTGTGATGTCACTTTTCCCTTTTCCTTTGAATTTGCAGAGGCCCTATAACAGCTCTGTTGATTCACAAGCTGTTCCCTGCAATGGGTTCGCTCTCTGTTGTTCATCTCTCTTCTGTTTCTCCTTGGGTGTCTGGCCTACCAAGGTGAGTGGAATGGTTGAAGAATATTCCCAGTCCAAAGCTTTGCTTTAAAACAGAAACTTTCCCTTTGATGTGAACTAAACTCATGCAGAAATGCTTTGGTGGGCTGGGGAGATGGATGATGGATACCTGGGTTCATCAGCAAACCCTTGTTTGCATGTGAATGTAGCTGTTTCCCATAATATTCTCCAATTATTTCTTCGCATGAGCAACAGTGCAAAGAGGAATGAAAACCTCAAAGCACCTGTGTGCTATCTGAATGCAAGTTTGTCAGAAATGTTTGTTAGTATTTATCCAATTCTACCCCGAGTGAACAAATGCCAACGAAATCATGTTGGATGGTTGTTAGTTGAGGGGGTTTTATTTTCTCCATGAGTTTAAACATCAATTTGAAGAAAGAAGAAATTCTATTTTTTAGAGTTTTGGTGTTGCTTTTGATTTTGGTCTGTTTGTTTATTTTCATGCATGAAATCATATCTTATGGCTCAGAGTACTGGAGCCTGGGAGAATTTTCTGGGGAAATATCACTTTATGATGCATCCTCCTGGATGCACTCATGACACGGGGTGTGGTACCGCGTGGGTGTTATAAACAGCCCAGTCCAACCCCTCTGTGTAAGGTGTGGCTGCTCTCTGCCTTTGGCCACAGCTGCAGGCAGGATGGTTGGCCGGGAGGATCTCTGCTCTGACACATTCTTACTGTCACTATGCTCAGGCATTTATTTTTCTCCAATATTTAGCAAACAAACAAAAATCTGCCTTGCATCCAAAGTCTTTTGTTATTAATTGACGTGGGATTCAGTCCCTCAGACTCTCAATGTGCAAACCTGAGAAACAACAGACACAGAGCTTTTACGTCAGACTGAGGCATCCTATTTGTGAAACTTCTGAGCTCTGAAAGCTCCTCTGTTGTGACTGTGGAAGTATTTCAAGGGTTTCATTCATCTACCTGAGCATAAACAGCGATTGTCCCTGAAGACACTTCAGTCTCTGTGAAAGCCACGCTTTGCTGGAGGACACAGCCCCTGGAAAAACAGGGAACTGTTTCCTCCCAGAACAAGGCACAGCTGGTATCGAGACATGATTTGGGTTGGAAGTGACCTTAAAAATCATCTGGTGTCAAATGGCTCATGGCTGAATCAAGACCTAAAGGACAAGCATGGACCCACCACCAAGTGAGATTCATTTCACCAAATGTAGACAACTCCAATGTAAATATTTACATGGAAGCTGAATTCCTAGGTTATTTTCCAGCCAAAATAATTAAATCAGTATTTTAGCCCACATCAGGAAATAGACATCAAAAATATTGGGTGAACTGAACTCAGACAAACTTTGTAGAAAACAGTTTCTTTCCAATAACTTTGTAAAGAAAAGTCTCCTTCACACAAAGACATCTTTGGAAGTGTCTCAATAATAAACACCAAGAAGCATTTTTAAATTTTCTCACTTTCTTACCTAACATTGGAAAATCAATTTTTTATTAATTCCAGGGTGCATGTGAAGAGTTTGGAGACCATGAGCCCCATAGCAAACTTCCACAGGTTGCCGGTTAAATGACCCTTGGTTTTCCAACAATTGCAAAATACTCTGGGAACCTGGTTCATTACATTTCTATTGGGTTTTGCTGGCAACTTGAGGAGCCCTCAAGAAAATAAAAATTCCTAAAATAGGAGTTTATTCCTTAGGAATTATCTGAAATTCCCTGGGCTGTGGACTGCTGTCCTTATCTGGAGAGCAGATACTGGCGGACTTAGTGAATCCAAAAATTAAGTCCATTTTGCCACCATTTTTGTATTCTTCGGTGAAACACTACAGTTGCAAAAAAGTTAGATTTTGAGCATCAACCACAGAGCAAAATAAAAAAAAAAGAATAAATCTTAGGGCTATAGCTTCAAACACTTTTTATTTTTGCCACTACATTTGACAGCACATGGTTTGCTCAGATGGAGTTATCCCCAGCGCGTGCCCTAAACAGGCTTCTCCAAACACCATATTTTTTCATCATCGTGCATTTACGAGCAGGCGGGAGGTGTTAAAGCCAGCTTGGAGGAGATTTCACAATAAAGTTTAGCAGCCAGGGGATGGTTGTGGCCAGTAGATGCCACTGCTGCACCATGCCATCAGTGAATTGCTGCACAAACGAGACCAAATAATTTATGACTGAAATACAAGGTGTCGTGATAAGTATTGAAGAGGCTGAGAACTACATTTTTAGTGATGCTTTTTAATAACTAACACATTTTTGTACCCTACGGACTCAATACAGTGGCTCCTTCAGTTGTGTAGTTCTGCTCTTTTCTCAATACTGTGGGGTTTTATACCCTTTCAGAGGGGAAAGGGTATGTCAGATCTTCATGTTAGGCAGAAAAAAAATAAAGAAAAGAGAATAAAAAATCAGAAATTTTGGAATGAGTCCTGTTAAGAAGCACAGAGACCGACTATACACTGTGTTACATAAAGTTAGCAGAAAGGCAGTCACAAGGTGCAGTAAAACTGCTGAAAGCAACTACAGAGAAATAAATATTCGAAGCACTGGAATTCCTCTGTGGGTGCATCTATATGTATAGATGAGTAAGTGTATAGTTTAATATGTATATTTTTATTTGTATATTCACATTCCACATTTAGCCCATGGTGTCCCTGACTGTGGCACGAGGCTGGAACAGGATGGTATTTAAGGTTCCTTCCAACCCAAACCAGCCTGGGATTCTATGATTCTGTTATTCTATCATTCTGTTATTCTATCATTCTATAATTCTCTGATTCTATGAGATGAGATACTTATTGGTAATTTAAGATCTATATGGAATTATCTACTTTCTGGATTCTGTAGATCCACTGAAATCCTGACTAAAGCAGTCTGTCCCCCCCGCTACTTTCTTTTCCCACAAGGTGTCAGTGTTTTCTGCTGTTTGTGCCATGCTAAGTTTGCTGACAATGATTATCCACGGTATCTTAAGAGGAACTCAGTTAATTAAAAACGAGACGTTGTCAAACATGCAAGTCAAAGCATTCCATAATTAAAGAGTTTGCTTTAATTGGGGAAATGGAGCTATTGACTCTGCTTTTATAGAGGAAACTTGAAAGATTAACACTGTAAACCCCAAATTTTATCCTCTTACTTTCTCTGATGGGACAAAAGATACAAGAGAAACAGGGTACTATAAACGGTGAGAAATGAAAGTGCTGCATGAAAGTTTCTGAGATTCCTGCCCAAGAGCAAACGTTAAGACACAGAATATTTTGAAATATAATGTATACATGTATGTATATTCAAGCACTACTTACACTGCTAACTGTGTCAGGAAGCATTTCCTTAAATGCAGTAGATAAATAATGGTCATTTTACTTGTGCCCACAGGATGTCAGAGTTCACTTCAGAATGCAGTCATGCAAAATTCAGAGCGAAAATTCTGTCTTTGTCATCAGAGTCTGAAATATTTCTTAATGCATGTTTTGACCAAAACCAGTGAAAATGAGCAGAGTGTCTGTTGCTCAGTGCAATAAACACATCAACATCCAGATCTGCAATCCAGGCAGGCATATTGACTTCATTTTTCTACCTGGAAGAACAGATTTTTCCTTAATTCAGTTCCCCTTTCCTTCAGTGAGTTTTCACCACTGGAAGGCTGACTCCAGTGGGGTTCATGGCTCTCTGTCAGTTGGGTCCTCAGGTATTTAAGGTGCAGCACCGTGTTACTTTCATTGTCTGGATAGTTCCAGGGAGATTTTTGACACCAAAACATTGCAGATCAAACAATGCTGTAACCATCTGCCTTTTAGCCTGGCATAAGTGACTGCACAATCAATAGTCCTGTCTTTCTGTATCTAATCACAGCCATTCTTTTGTGATGATAAAATCGAAAATGCCGTTTTTGAAGACAAAGGTTCATTGATTTCTTATTGGCTCTCATTATTTAATATCATATCTGGATTTGTCAGACTGTGAAGCACCTTGTGCAGTTATCACCCAGCTACCTTTGAGAGGGATCTGCGATCCATCACACGTGTTCAAGCCAATATCTCCTGGAATAATCCTTCCCTCCTTACACCAGCAGACACGACCTCAGACATCGCTGCAGGCAGGGAAAGCTTTGTTTTCCTTAAGGCTACAGAATCCAAATTGTGATGAGAACATGGCAGGTACTTGTAGCAATTAATCCACTGGAGGACACGAGCTCTGTTTTGTTTGCAAGTTATCTGTGCTCGAGGCTTGTTTGGAGGGTCTGTTTGTTCTTGCAGATGGTTTGAACCTTTCCCTTCAATGCAGGGATTATTTGGCAGCCTCTGACTGCCATTGAGCAGCTGGCAATTGGTAATTTGCTATGCAGGTAGCAGGTTCACCAGCTTGAGATTTTATCATTTATTTGGTGCATTTCTTCAAGCCCCTGCTTCTGATGAGGTCCCAGACTCATGTGAAAACTCTGAATGTCAGCTGAAAAATAAAGAAAATCCTCTTCTCTTGTTTTGATGAAATGCAGGGTTTTACCAAGGTTTTTTCCTAAATCAGCTCCTCCGAGTGTCAACAGAGATGGTACCTCAGGGAGGTAACTCTGGCCATTCCAGCTGGGTTACACATCTACAGTGCTGAACCATCATTTCCCCCAGTAAATCTAAAGGAATTTCTATTTATCTCATTTCCTAGTGCTAACTCTGGGTGAAATCATTCCCAAAATAAACACAAATCTGGGATTTCTAGTTGTTTTAATTTAAAAAATTTGACAGAAGGGCTGGGGTATTTTTACGCTGTTAGTTCTGAAGGACCAAGGCTTGTATTAAACCTCTTGTGGATTTTTTTATTTGTTCATTTAATTCAGTGAGCCCAGAGCCCTAACTTTGTTCTGAGCAATTCCATGAAATGAATAGCAGCCTGGAGAAGCACCTCGATAAACACTGATGAGCTCCATATAAACACGGGGCTCTCTCTCTCCTTTAAAACCTCTTTCAATGCATTGTTTACCTGTGTGCTTATAGTCCACACCACCCCCTGATTTACAGCCTGCAGCGTTTGCTCCCCTACAGCAGCTTCTCTGGAAGGTTCATCAGAGCTGGAAGATGAAGAAGGGAATTGTGAAATGTGGCTGTAAATGCATGAGACCCAATACCTGTAAGTGCAGAGCAGAATTTCACTGTCCATGGCAGACACAGTTTGTGACAGAGTGCTCAGATACCCCGGCCCTCCACAGCAGAGCCTGCAGATGACTTTGATTTAAATGACTGCTGCCAAATTCAATAACCTTTTCCTGAACAAAACCACAGCTGATTTCAACTGTGTTACCCTTAAAAAAAAAATCAGAACATGGTTCATAATTCTTTGCCTTACATTTCTCATTCACCTGCTAGTTCCTTTTAGGAACCTATTTTATATCTGACTCAGGGGGACCTGACAAATGAATGATATCTCCTGTCTCAAAAGCCCTAATCTCAGTGGAACTATAGCAGTTTTCACTACCTGGATATGTGGCATAAAGTACTTAAGGAGAGAAAAAAGAGGATCCAGCCATTCATTCTAGGCAGTTATCCTAAAGCTGTAACTTCTGCCCCTGTTTCCTCTGTGACTCTTCAGGACTCAGCTCTCTGTAAGTAAAATGACATTTTCAGGAGAAAAAAAAATTGTAGGAATAAATGTCCCAAAATTTCTGAGAAGATCAGATACAATAATAATTTATATAATTGCTCCCTCCCCTACCACTGGCAGTGAAGCCCAGAGCTGTGGTCTCCTAGTTCTCATCTGGCACATCTCTCATACTCCTGTTTTATAATTCAAAACAGACCTTTATATTTACAATTACTTAAACTGGGCATCAGGCAAGGCGTCATTAAATTCAAGGAATAGAATCTGTAAACTTCAGCACTTGAACCTATCTTTGTTGAGGGCAGTGACTTCGTGTTATTAATGAAAGAGGGGACCAGCACCAAGCCCCCCCTCTGCCCTCCCCTTCCATTTTGCCCCTTAAAAGCTGGAGATAAAATGGAAGTAAATTCCCTTCCCAAGCACCCTCCTTCTCTCTCTGCTCACCTCCCAGCTGTATCGAACCTTCCCTAAAGAATGAGTAAACAACTAATTTGGGTTGAGTAAAGCAGGAGCCTCAGAGGTGATCAAAGTCACAGTTTGGGGTTTTTTTAATTCACCATTTCTTGGTGACAGCACATTATGTCAGCCCTGCTAGCTCATTTGTCTGCTGCAGTTCTACTTTATCAGCCTGGAGTAAAAAGAATTGATAAGTCTGGTTAGATAAAGTAAATGGAAACTCAGGACTCATTCCAATTTGCCGTACTTCGATATATTTCACAAACCTGAGAGCACTGTGTAACACTAGTTGGTATTTGTATATAAATATTGCACATTAGAAGATCTCTTAAAATAATATTTATGTTTGTTTCTGCCCTTCCTGCCTCCCCTGGCCGTGTGCTTATTGGGATTCTGATTGGAAGACAAATGTCAGGATTTCTCACTCCATTCTTTTCCAGACCAGGATGCTGCTCCCAACAAGAATTCATCTTCATTGGGAGCTTGCTAGGCTGATAAAGCAGAAGGAGATATTTCTCCAGGAGCACTGGATACTAATGCAGCTGAAGCTTATGACTGCCATAAGTTATTCTATGCTGTGCAAGATGAGTTCCTAAAGATATTTGATCATTGCCACCAGCCAAATCTGTCTTTGTTGTAATTTTGTTGGCTCGACTAGAAATGCACTGTGGCTGCCTTCTAAATCAGTTCTTATTTATAAGGGGTTTGTAGAACATTTTAGTGTGAGGATCCAGAATTAACAACAAAGTTAATTAAGTTTATTTTGCTTCTAAGTGATTTAAATCCATATTTTCCCACTTTCTGTAGATGCCAATTTTTAGGCAAAAAAAGTGCTTTGAAATGAAATGTCAGGAAATTTAGTTTTTAATATTGATATCAGAGAAGTTAGATTTTTTTAAAGGAAAGAACTCATTTAGAAAATATGACAGCATATACTGTGCAAATTCAGAGTATTTCTTTTTCTTTTTCTTTTTTTTTTCAACCACAACTACTCACAGACTTTAATCTGAGTTTACAAATAGCTTCTCTGTATACCAGAAGGAAAGCTTGATCTCTCAGCAGTTTACCTTTGGTTGAGGACGAGCTTGAATTCAGAAACTCTTATCCACTGGGCAAGTTAAAGGTTCTTTGGCAAGAAAGAAACCCTCATTTTAGCACCTAACAATGAATCAGCTGCTCTTTCTTGAATTGGTATTTGCCTCAATAAGAGCATTTACTAGCAAGTCTGAAATTGTAACCATGTATTTGACCATGTTAGAGGCAGCAGGGAGGTGTGTGAATCCAAAATCTTAATCGTCATTAATATTAAATCCATATAACTGTGCTGGCAACCGACAGTGATGTTCAGCTCTGGGAGGGCGAAAGCCCTGGAGGAAGGGTCAGGTGCAGGGGGGCCACAAATGGCAATGGGGATATTGGAGAAGGACTTTTTCCAAGGACATGAGGTCACAGGACAAGGGGGGATGGCTTTGAACTGGCAGAGGGCGGGGTTAGCTCAGGTGTCAGGGAGAGGTGAGAGGGGGCTGAGGCACTGGGAGAAGTTGCCCAGGGAAGCTGTGGCTGCCCCATCCCTGCAAATGTTGGAGATCAGGCTGGATGGGGCTCTCAGCAACCTGGTCTAGTGGAAGGTGTCCCTGCCCATGGCAGGAGGTGGAAAGAGACGATCTTTAAGGTCCCTTTGCAGCCAAACCATTCTATGATTCTATGAAACAGCTTTGGAAGTGACTCTGATACAACACACGAACGAGTCCCAATGTAAACTGAAAGAGTTATTTGTGTCTGCAGTAGATCCTCCCTGAGAAAAATTCTACTTCCCAGTTACAGGTGAGGAACCTTTTTGCACTCGCTGGAACTGTAAACACAGAACCAAGAGGATGCCTGGAAAGCAGAAGAATTTCAAACAGAAAAAGCCAGGTGTTGTTTTATACCAGAATGTCTTGAGTGAAAATGAGAACTGTGCCTGCCGTGTTCTGTGAGGAGCGTGACCTGGTTCATGGCCTCAGAACACATCCTGGGACATGCTCTGGAGGGCAGAGAGGTAGAGAACATGTCTATGATTCTGCCACAACTATGAGGGTTGCAGTGAAAAAAAAAGGTTTCAGGTGAAATCTCAGAAACTTAGCTGAAATACCAGAACCACCAGAAGAATGGGGATATTAGCACAGGTCCCCTATAGATATTTTTGATCCCTTTGGATCTCTGAGAGGCTTCTTTTTATCTCTGTGTTTTTGAAGTCATGAGAATGACTAATATTTTTTTAAAAAGCCAAACATGAAAAAAAAAGATCATTCTGTGGGTTAAATTCTCATAAATTTCAGAACAAAAACATTGCAAGTTCTGAGATGTGCATTTTGGTGCTTTTAATGCCGTTTTTGGAGGTAGGAGTTTGGACTAAACAAATCAATACAAATTTAAAAAAAGAATTAATGTAAAAGCTTCGGTGGTGTGAAATGAGTTTCATTACATAGAAAAAAGAAATTTTAAAATTAGCCCATCCTGCAAACATCCCTGCTTAACAGACAGGAAAACTGAAATACATAAGATGTGCAAGGCACAGCATCAGAGTGATTTTTCAACTCACTAGAGAGCCCAAATAACAGGACTTAGATTGAGATATCAACCCTCCTGTAAAGTCTAAATTGTCTACCAAAAAGACATCAGATTTTTTTTCATTTGTGTAATACTAACCCAGTTTGATTTTACAGAATCATGGGAAAAAATTACTTGCAAGACTCTCTTGGAAGTTCAGAAAAGTCTATCTGCATATACTTTTCAATTTTATTTTCTTTTAGTGACAAAGCACTAAAAATTTATTTCAACTTCCTGGAGACACACACCAAAATATCCTCAACCTTAAAGGGAGACAAAGGGAAATGAGAACTTAAAAACAGATTACAGACTTCTGAGTCGATGGGAGAGGGGTCAGTAGGCAACTGGGCAGGGGGGCTTCCACTGTAGTCAGTTTAAGACTTTCTGTAATATTTTCATCTCTTTCTCACTGGTCTGGTTTTGTCCTAGGCCATGCTTCGCTTACATTTGTACAAAAGGAACAGACAACAGAAAACAGTCCAGCCCTCTGTGTACAGGTTTCACAACAGGGGAATCTTCAAACTTATTCAGCCATTCCACTAACTACCTGAGTTGATCATCTGCTCAGTCTGATTCAGTCTCCCCAGCAGTGAGTGATGAAAACACAATAAAAGCTGGGTAATAATTACGCTTTTCTTTTTCTCATGGTGAGTATGAACTAACCTAAACACAGCCTTGGAAAATACAGATCAACTTTTCTCTATGTAACAGACAAGAAAGTTTCACCAGAAAACTCTTTTTACTCAAAAGTATCCCTAAGGAAATTAAGAACTTGATGAGCACTTGCAGTATTGATACAGGGGCTTGCCAAAATGATTGAACAGCCATTGGAATTCCCATTAGTGTTTTCCAACCAGTGAAATTCTGCAAGGAGTTGGTAGCTTCTTCATATTTTTAATAACAGCTTCTAAGGACACTCTTAATTTGGTTTCTGGTGTTGTTTTTTCTTTTTTGTTTTTTTTTTTTTTTTTTT
>VYZT01003641.1:0-12552 GCA_013400735.1 Pomatostomus ruficeps
TCATTTTGGGCTCATTTTTGGGGCCCTGCTACTGCTCATTCCTCATTTCTCTTTTCCTTTCAAGCAGAACTGAGCAAGGCACAGCAAAGGCCGGTCCCAGCCCTTGGGGTGCAGATGTTGGGGATGTCCTGGGGTGATTTTCTGCTCTGTGTTTCCCCATCGGCTGCTGATGCCCAGGAATGGCTCCTGGAACCTTCAGCTGGCACGGAGAAGTAGCCAGAGAAACACTGGCACAGTTTGGTTTTATCTTTTTGAGATAAAATGCAAGTTTTTTGGGTTTTTTTCCCTTTGTTTTCTTTCCCCAGTAGTCTGTCCAGCTGTGAGTTAGGACAGAGGGGTTTTCTCTCCTTCTCGCTGGGATTGCAGTTTCTTTTGGAGTTTTTTTCTCCTCTTTTTGGACTGTTCAGCTTGGTTATTTTCCCATCTGGACAATCAGCCCATCTCCGGGGCAGACAGTGACGGGACCCTCACCAGGATCTGCTGGACCGAACCCTCGGGAGCAGCTGAACCAGAGAGAGGAGAGACTCTAAAATCCCCCATCTTTCCCCACAGCACAGAAGGTTCATTATCCAACATCATTAATTCCCTTTCCTTGTGCCTGCGTGCACCTTGCTTGTTGAATAAACAGGATTTTTTCACTTCTCTCCAAGAAGATTTTCATTTTTAACCTTGGCTGGTGGGAGGGGCTGAAATTCTGCCTTTTTGTCTCCCAAATTTGTCTCCAACCAGGACAGGGGAGAAGGGGAGGAACCACCAAGGATCCTGCAGGGGAGAGGGGAGAGGGGAGCCTCACCTGACTGCTCTCTCGGAGAGCTTCACTTCCAGCTTGTGCCCATCCACAGTGCAGCCCTGGCGGTTCAGACAAAGAAATAACAGGAAAAAGAAGGTAAAATTAATCGAAATAAATATATGAAAGGGTTAGAAATCAAAGCAGCACTGAATAATTACTGATCAGTGTTGGTTCTGTGAGTTGGATCTGGGTCTCTGTCCCCTGGCAGGAAACCTCATTCAGATTCAATCCTGGACATTTCCTGCCACTTCCATGTTGGATCAGCCCCAGGAAACCGAGATTTCCACAGTCCTGTCCTTTTACAAACCCCTTCCCTCATAAACCAGGCCCATTTTAGAGGCTCTAAACCTGTCCAGTGCACCCCACAGCACGGACACCCTCAGCTGGGTTTGGAACTCCCAAGTTCATCCAAGTTTCTGGAAGGATTCCACGGCTGGAGCTCACCTGGAGGCGCCGCAGGGCCTTCTGGGCACTCTCGGGCTTCTTGTACTCCACAAAGCCGAAGCCCATGGACAGCAGAGTGCCTGTCAGGGGGAAAGGGATTTGCTCAGAAAGCTGTGACGATGTAAAACACAAAAACAAACCAGGAGCAAGCACTGATTGCCAGAATTGGGGGATAAAAGCTGAATATCCACAAAAAGGGCCGGCCTGGTCATGGATGCTCCTCAGGAGCACTCCTGGGTGAGTTTTCTGAGCAAGGCACTGCTCTGGGCCAGCTTTTGGGGCTGATGTGAAGAGAAAATAACAGATATTGCACATAAAACTGCTTTTTTGCTTTGCATGATCTCAGTGCAACTTCCTTCAACAAAACACCGAGTCCTGCAAAGCCACTGCTGGTCCCAATCAGGGGAAATGATCCCATTGTGGGGACAAACATTCCAGCAGCTGCAGTGGGAGCTGCCACTTCCAGAACCAAGGAGAGGCTTCTCTTCCCCTCAGGAAAGGTTTGCAGCACCTGCAGCCACACCACACCCCCAGGAACACTAATACAGGAGCCATAATTAGGGGATGATTAATAATGAAGGGAGAAAATCTAACACCCCATCCTCAACGTGAGACCCTCAGTGGTGGCAGAGCACAGAGGTGACCCCAGTGCCAGGAGGGATCGCTCTGGGGTGAGATCAGCCCACACTCCACGGAGCTGCCTGGGCACACCTCCAGCAGAACTGAACAATTCATTTTATTTCTTTATCTCTGAGGAGATCTGAGCTTTCAAGCATTTCATGAAATAGCAGCCCTGGCAAGGGAAACCCCACAAAGCTGTGGAGCTCCCAGAGAGGAGCCAGAACTGATGCCTCAAGATTCAGCTTTTATATTTTTCAGCCCCTGCGCTGCTTTAGTGCAACTCTCAAACTCCCCACGGCCTGGGAGCTCCTGTTCTCCCATCCTGCTCAGACACAACAAATCCTCTCCAGGCTGCACTCAAGGACACCTCGTTGGCCCAGGCCCCCAAAGATGGAAACGGAGCCTCTCAAAGGGGGGACAGACTTGGGCTCAATTCCATCATCCCCTGAAATTGTCACTGGAGAATGAACCCTGAGCTGGGAATGGATCCAAACTGATCAAAGTGGAGCAAACTCGTGCCCCGGGGTCCAGCTTGGGTGTGGCCTCTCCCGGAGAGGCTCTGCCTGCCCGAGGTGTCGCTATTGAAGGCCCTGCAATAAATCCCCATTTTATTCTCTCAATCCTGTCTGGCCTCTGCTCTAGGGAGCTCTGATCAGGCATCAGAGCCCCTCCAGTCGGTGTTTGCCTCACTGCAGCCCCTCGGGAGGTGACAGCAGCCACCCAACGGGCACAGCCACTCGTCCCTGGAGCCTGGGGGGCTCAGGGCTGGCAGGGAGGAGGAAAATGAAGCCCACCCAGCTCCCAGGCAGGTTATCCCTGAGGATCCTGGCCCCAGCTCCCAGCCAGGCATCCCTGAAGATGGGATAACTCAGGGATTCCATTGTCGCAGGCACCAGCTCCTGTCAGCCCCCGCTCTCCCACAATCCTGAGGGAGTCTGCCTTCCCCATCTCGAGCTCTCAAGAGAAAACCACATCTCCACCAACCCCACAATTGAGCAGAACCTCCTAGACCGAGCCCTGGGGGAAGGTCTGGCTGCTGCCCGCAGCCATTTCGACGGGAACGCTTCTGGGAGCGCCGGGAGGGTTCTGCCGGCAGGAACAGGAACGCTCAGCCCGATGAACGCTGAAGCAACAGCACAGCTGAGCCCTCGGCAGGCAGCCGAGGGAAGGAACTGAACAGCAACAGCTGGAGTACCTGCTTTGTCTTTCTTCTTGGAGATCGTGCAGCTCTTCAGGGCTCCCACTTTGGCAAACGCCTGCAAGGAATTGGGGCACGTGACTCGGGTGCCTTTGTGGCGCGCTCGCGGCTCAGCTGCCAGCAGAGCCCCTCCTGCACCCAGCACCCCCCTGACAGGCCCTGCAGCTGAGCCTTTCCCCATAAAATCATTGCTGGGCAAATAATCACACACACATAAGGAGTTTGAAAGTATCAAGACACCCAGAAATTCCTCTGCCACTCCTCAAAAGCAGCGCAGGGATCGGAGATGGCTCTGGAGGAGCACTCTGGGTTACACGGTGCCCTCAGCCTGAAGGGTGGGTGACTCCTGTGATGCCCCCAGGGCACAGCTCTTCCCAAAAACAGGGGCTAGAGGGAAGCAAACTCTTTATTTGACTCCCTTGTAAGGCCAGAAAAAGAAGAGGGGACAACTCCCAGCCCTCCCTGGACATTTATTTGTCCACAGCTGGACCAGAGGCTCTACACAGTTTCACATCCAGGATTTCATGGAATTTTACACGCTACAAAAGTGCCAGAGATGGGAAATTCCAGCTGCTTTTCCTCATTTTGGTATTTTTGATATTTTGGCCTGATTCAGGAATGCCCCACTCTCTCCCAAGTGCTTTGCTGAGGTGAGGCAGCACAAGGCAGCTCAATGCCAGCAGGAGCTGAGAGGAGAAGCACATTCAGAAATCATCATTAATTTATTTATTCGCTGCCTCTGCACAGGCAGAGCTGCAGAAGCTCCTGTCCCAAGGAGGAGCACTACAGAAAACACGGGAAAAAGAAGATTTCCTGCTGCCTCCACCTGTCTCAAGGTGGAATTAAACCCCACCAAAGCAGTTCCAGACACATTTATTTTACCTGACACCCGGAGTGCTGTTCCCAGTCCAACCCAGTGCTCTCTCATCTCCCACTGAACTTTAAACACCGTGTCCTCATCACCCACCTCCTTCAGGGTGTCCTCTGTGGTGGCAAAGTTCAGGTTTTTGATGAACAAGGTACAGCCAGGAACGTTTTCTTCTTCCTCCTCCTCCTCTTCTTCCTCCTCCTCTTCTTCCTCCTCCTCTTCTTCTTCCTGTGCTGCTGCTTCCTCGGAGTCTTTTACAGCTTCACCTGAAACACAAAGAATAAACCCAACTTTGTAGGATGTAACAAAGCCAAGGGAATTTTGCACAGGAAAACTTTTGGGGAATTGCCCACTCAGATTTTGGGGGAGCTCCTGGGATGGGGAGAAGGGTGGGGTATTCAGGGAGGGAAAATCAGTCCTCACAGGGGGAAATCACCCGGACAAAACACATCCAGGGCTTGACACAGCAGCAGAGAAACAGGGATCCCCAACAAAGTTCTCACCTGGTACCAGCCCTGCTTTATCCTCTTTTTCTGGAACTCCAGCTTTTTTTTTCGGAGGGGCTGGGTTGAGGAAAACACCCATGGGAGCCCACTCCAGATACAACGGCACAGAATGGAACTGTGGAGGGAAGATGGGAGAGAAATGAGGAGTGAAGGGCGAGGCCTGAAGGCAAAACTCTGCTCTCAGCTCCATCTTCACTTTGGGAATGGAAAACAGCAGTGGAAAAGCTGAGTAACCTTTTCAAGGGGCTAAAATCTGTCACAGAGGGATCCAGCCTCACACAGGACCACAACCTAAACTCTGTGTCACAAAAAGGATCAGCCTTATAGGACCACAGCCTAAACTCTCTGTCACAAAAGGATCTGGCTTTACAGGACCCCAGCCTGCCATGTACCAGAATTGTGAATTGGAAAGGGAATTGTGAAAGGGAAAAGAAACCTGAATTGTGCAAAGGAGAAGAAACCCTCTGGCTGTGTCACTGCCCCTTTCTCCTGCATCCCTTGCGGGCTGAGCCCTGCCCTGCTGCACCGGGCATCACCTAAACCCAAAGGACAGGAACTGGGAACACTTCCCACACTTCCCTTGATGCTTGAAGAAGCCACTTGGGACAGAGGCCAGATAGAGTAAAAGAAGAAAGTCGATATTTATTGAAAGGCCTTTCCAGGACACATTCCGGGAGCACAAGAGTCTGGCCAAGGCCACACCCAAGATGGACCCCGGGGCACCAGTTTGCTCCACTTGGATCAGTTTGGATCCATTCCCAGATCAGGGTTCATTCTCCAGTGACAATTGCAGGGGATGATGGAATTGAGCCCAAGTCTGTCCCCCCTTTTAGAGGCTCCGTTTCCATCTTTGGGGGCCTGGGCCAACGAGGTGTCCTTGAGTGCAGCCTGGAGAGGATTTGTTGTGTCTGAGCAGGATGGGAGAACAGGAGCTCCCAGCCCGTGGGGAGTTTGAGAGTTCCACCAAAGCAGCGCAGGGGCTGAGAAATATAAAAGCTGAATCTTAAGGTATCACCCTGAGCCCCTCACTCAGAGCAAACCCTGCTGCAGTTTCTCAGCTTGCCAAGATCCCCATTCCCTGGCAGCTGCCCCCACCTTGGAGTAGGCCAGCCTGGTGAACGCCTGCTTGGCCTCCGTGGGCTCCAGGAACTCCACGATGGCCGTGATGCCCCCCTCGGGCAGCAGCACCCGGCCCAGGCCACCGTGTTTGCCAAACACCTCCTCCAGCTCCAGGGCACTCGTGCCAGCCGGCAGGTTCTTCACCAGGATCACCGTCTTGCTCCTCTCACCTGCAGCCTGGCACAGCCAGCAGGGAAAAAAAGGGAATATGGGTGTAATAGAGCAAATCCAGCAGTTTTCTAACTGGAGATTGCAGATTTCTCCCTCTCTCTGTTTCCCCCCCTTGCCAGGATCCCAAAGGAAATAAGGGATTAAAAGAGCAAATCCAGCAGTTTTCTAAGTGGAGATTTTAGATTTCTCCCTTGCTCCATGTCACCCCTTGCCAGGATCCCAAAGGATCAACACCCCCTGTAAGATCCAAAATCCCACTACAACCTCCCAGTTCCCAAATCCTCATGGATGGAGGTTTCAGCTGCAGATCCACCCTGGTGTGGACTCAGGGCTCCCTCCCTGCCCACAGCACCCTAAACCCGTCACATTACAGATTCCACCCATCCCGAGGGCAGCTGCATTTTCAAACGGATACAACAAATCCCAACTCATCATTCCTGCAGGATTCTGAGGATTTAACTGATTTCCTATAGAGCTGAGAACACCAGGGCTGGAAGGGGCAGATCCCCACTGGTGCCTCCAGCCGAGCCTCTCACCTGGCTGAAGGAATCCAGGCTGACTCCGTTCTCCACCAGGAAGCGGCGGATTTCCTGCACCAGCTCCGTCTCTCCCAGAGCCACTCTCACTGCCACGCTGTCCTTGCTCTCCTGCAGGACAGAATTTGGTCACCTGCTGCTCCCAGAGGCGCGTCCAAAGGCAACAGGGCAGATAGCTCGAGGGTAAAATGCTCCAGCTCCTCTGGAGCTGCTGAAGTTTTGCTGCTGGAACCCAAACACTTCCCAAAGCAAAACAATTTCCAGGAAGGATGTCAGCTTTGGGGTGCAAATTCCCACCAATTTCTAGTTACGGAGAAATGCAAAATTCAGGCCAGGAAAGCAGAGTGGGAAGGAGGGCTGGGGACCAAGGCTCAGGCCCCACAGAGCACCACAGGCCTCAGCTGCGTGGTGCTCATGGATCCACTGAAACTTTTGTTCTACAGGATCAGGAAGGCCCTGGCCATGAAGAAACGGGCAGGAAAGTGATGTCCCAGCCCAGCTGATCCATCCCCCAACTCACAGCATCCAGCACTTGGCTTTTGGAGGCGTTGTACTTGTGAGCAGCTTGAGGGTAAAATGCTCCGGCTCCTCTGCAGCTGCTGAAGTTTTGCTGCTGGAATCCAAACACTTCCCAGAGCAAAACGAAATTTCCAGGAAGGGTCTGAGCTTTATGGTGTAAAGTCCCACCAACTTCTAATTATGGAGAAATGCAAAATTCAGGCCAGGAAAGCAGAGTGGGAAGGAGGGCTGGGAAACAAGGCTCAGGCCCCACAGAGCACCACAGGCCTCAGCTGCGTGGTGCTCATGGATCCACTGAAACTTTTGTTCTACAGGATCAGGAAGGCCCTGGGCACAAAGAAACGGGCAGGAAAGTGATGTCCCAGCCCAGCTGATCCATCCCCCAACTCACGGCGTCCAGCACTTGGCTTTTGGAGGTGTTGTACTTGTGGGCCATGGCGTCGGCCACGGCGTTGGTGCCCACGAACAGCGCGTTCCAGTTGTGGGAGCTGCCGAGACAAAACACAGCCAGGTTCAATCACATGGTCCCTGCTGGTTCCTGGGGCCTCTCCAGCCAATAATCCTGGGAAAAAGCAGCTCTGAGCAGCACCATGAGCAGGCAGAAAGAGCGAGAGGAGGGTGGAATATCCTGAGAGGAGGGACGGGATGAGGGACACACGACTGGAGAGCAAACAAAGGCAGCTGAGCTCTGCTTCCCCAGACCTCTGCAGCTGAAATTCGTGTGTTGGCCCAGAGAAACACAGCTTTTCTAAACCCACAACCCCCCTGCAAGCAAGGCTGCACCATTTCTCTTCAAGACCCAAAGTTTCAGCCACTTCTTTCAAACGGATTTGTCACACAGCAGGAAAAAGTTGCCCCAAGCTTTAGAAGTACAGGTGGCCCAGCAGAGAACGGCCCAGCTGATCTGAAACCACCACCCCGAAGAATTACAGAACCAAAATTATTATTTCTCCAATAAATTAACTTTTATTGGAGAAATAACTCTGACACAAAGCCATTCCAACCCCTGCTGCTCTCTGAACTCCTTGGACAGAGGAGGTGGGTAAGGGAGAAAAAAAACCAGCTGCACAGAAAATCCTTTTATCCAGTTTGGGACTCTCCACAGCCCCTGTGAGACCCCAAATGCATTTCTGCCCCTTCCTGGGCAGCTGGCAGCTCGTGCTGTACCTGGCACTGTTGGCTTTGTCCTTGGCCTCTTTGCGCTTTTTGTAGGAGGAAGATTCCTCTGCGTCGCCGTCTTCCACCTTCTCCTTTTTGATCGTGGAGGGTAAAAGGTGCATCATTCTGCCCTGGAAGACAGGAAGGAGAGTCCAGCAGGTCTGGAATAATCCAGAAATGTCCACAAACTAAGCAGAGGGGAGGAAATTTCCTGGGATCTTCCCTAGTCAGACAGGCTTGGTGGGAGGAGGGAATTTTCCTTCCCAAAGGAGGCAGAACTGCAAACCAAAGCGGCCACAAAGTGTGAGAGAGACTCAGAATGCGAGAGAGACTCTGAGCTCCTTCCCCACCTCTGCCAGGATTTTGAAGAGCTGTTCAAACCAAGATCTCTACCAAAAAAACCTGCAGAAGAGATTCAGCCTTTTTAAAGAACTCCAGGAGCAAAGTCTCAGCCATGTTCCCACCAAACATTCCCAGCTGTACCTGGAACACCTGCCCGTCCAGCTCCGCCAGGGCCTTCACAGCGTGCTCGGGGATCATGTAGGTGATGAAGGCAAATCCCTTGGGTTTCTTGGTCAGTTTGTCGATGGGGAAGTGGATCTCCGAGAGGGGTCCTGCGGGAGCAAGGCTCGCTGGTCACCAGCTCAGCTGTGACCTGGCACAGCCAGGATGGGCAGAGCAGCTCTGGTGCGTGGGTGTTGTGGTTTTAGTAATGGGGGCCATAAAGATGGCTCCTGTGAGAAGCTTCTGGAATTCTTCACCATTTCCAGCAGAGTTCTGATGGCTCTGAACATGACAGACATGCCACTGGCCATGTCTGGGCCAATTAGAAAATTTAGTTACGCCTCTGTGATGACATATTTAAGGAAAAATCAAAACTAAGTGTGCACGTAGCTGCCTTTAGTTAGAGAAAGAAGAAAATATAAAAACATAGGAAAGACAACAACATAGAGACACCAAAATCAGTAGAAAGGAGGAGGAGGAGGTGCTCCAGGCAGTGGATTGAGAGTCCTCTGCAGGCCGTGGACGAGTAAACCCACGCCAGAGAAGTTCATAGAGAACTGTCACTCGTGGGAGAGACCCCAGGGCAAAAGCAGAGGGAAAACTCCTCTCCCTAAGCAGGGGAAGAAGATCCTGAAGATGGACTGACCTGAACCCCACACCACCCTTTTCACTCCCCACCCCTGCCCCTCTCGAGGGGTGGGGAGTGAAAAGAACGGTGTCTTTGAGGGTTTACTTTGTTTCCCATATCCTCCCTCTAACTCTGGCAGTGATAAATTTCACTTTGCACCTTCAGTTGAGTCTGCTTTGTCCTTGGAGCGTTTTGGACCTTCGTGTTAATTCCCTGTTTTTTATTTCTTTCCCCCCTCTCCCTCCCTCCTCTGCCCAGCTGTGGCAGGGGAGGGAATGAGGGAGCGGCTGCTGTGGGTGCCTGGCACTCGGCCACGGTCAAACCACGACAGTGGGGAGCCACCAGCCCGGGCCAGGAGCTGCAGAGGACAAAGGACAGACACTGCTGCTGCCTGATCAGAGCTCCCCAGAGCAGAGGCCGGACAGGATTGAGAGAATAAAATGGGGATTTATTGCAGGGCCTTCAATAGGGACACCTCGGGCACTCAGAGCCTCTCCGGGAGAGGCCACACCCAAGATGGACCCCGGGGCACCAGTTTGCTGCACTTGGATCAGTTTGGATCCATTCCCAGATCAGGGTTCATTCTCCAGTGACAATTGCAGGGGATGATGGAATTGAGCCCAAGTCTGTCCCCCCTTTTAGAGGCTCCGTTTCCATCTTTGGGGGCCTGGGCCAACGAGGTGTCCTTGAGTGCAGCCTGGAGAGGATTTGTTGTGTCTGAGCAGGACGGGAGAACAGGAGCTCCCAGCCCGTGGGGAGTTGGAGAGTTCCACTAAAGCAGTGCAGGGGCTGGAAAATATAAAAGCTCAATCTTAAGGCATCGCTGCCCTGCAAGCTCCACTCACCGTACTTCGAGAAGAGCTTCTCCAAGTCCTCCTCTGTGCTGGTGAAAGGCAGGTTCCTGACAAAGAGCCTCCCTGATTCAGCCAGATCCTCTTCCTCCTCATCGTCCCTCAGCCTCCTCTGCCATGGCTGGCTCTCGGGTTTGGCTGGAGCGGTTTCTTTCGGGGGGTTTTTGCACCGGGAAACCTCCACGCAGCGTCCACCTAACCCCAAACACACACAGAGGGATCAGCTTCCCAAGGCCAGGATGTGCAAAGAGCTCAGGTTCAGAGCAGTGACACAATCACAGCCCCACAGACCTCAAAAATAAAGGGGAAGTGGGGCTGTGAGAGACAATCTTCATAAAAATCAGGGCGTCAACAAGAGTCCTCTTTCCCTCCAGAGAGCCCCAGCCTGGCCCATCCTGCACAGAACATTCACAAACAGGATTTCAGGAGTTAATCTCAGGGTTAGGCTGAGCCCAGGGCTCTACAGAGCTGTCTGTACCACGCTGGCCTCACCCAGGGCTGTTTTTACCCCACCAAGAACCATCTCGAGCACACGGCAAGACACGAGGGCCCCGAGCACAGCTGCAGCCACAGCAGCACGTGGATTAAAGCCAGAACAACCCCCCAGGTGCCTGGGGAAAACTCCAAGCCCGGGCAGGATCTGTGCAGGGAGCACTCGAGCAGCTGCGCTCCCACCCCGCTGCAGGAACAGGAACAAACAGCCCTTACCCAGGAATTCTTTCTTCCTCTTCAAGGCCCTTTGCATTTCTGCTTCGCTCTTCAAGTCAACAAAGATGTAACCTTGGAGGGAGGGAAGGTTCAGCTGAGCATCGTGTGTGGGGGACACACGCGCAGCGCTAATTGGGTAATTAAGGGTGAATTGGGCCTGCTGTAATTTAGATTCCCATAGATAAAGCATTCAGCTCCCGTGAAAAGTCCCAATCCCGCCTGGAAATGGCCGTGCCGGGCTGCAAAGCTGCCTTTTCAAAGCTCATTCTCCCAACACACAAATCCCAGAGGCCTGGCTGAGCAGCTGGAGGAGCCTTGCACAGGTAAGAGATAAAAGCTGCGTCCCTCGGTGGGTTATGAAAGGAAACGAGCACGGAAAAAAGCCCTGAGGAGCTGCCCCTCGCTCCTGCCAGGCACCTCCCAGCCCATCAGGACACCCCTGAGCACAAACCAGCTCTGTGCCAGAGGAACAGACACAGTTTGGGGTGTTCAGAACAGTTCTGGATGCAGATCAATAAATAAAAAAAACCCCAAACCCCTCCTGCTGCTGCTCCTGAGGGAGCCCGGCCAACACCGCCCATGGCAACCTGCACGCAGCAAGTAGGGCAGCAGAGCTGCAAAGTCACAGAAAGGGCTGGAAGAACCAGGCCGCCAGCCAGGGGTTGGGAATTGCAGATTAAAGGAGCACAGAGGTGATCAGGATATCCCCAAACTCACAGATGCAACGCCCCTGGCACACACAGCTCTCACCTGGGTTCTTCCCCTGTGTTTTTTTCTCCATCCGGATCGCCACGGGCTTCAGAGGGAGGAAGAATTCCCGGATTTTTTGCTGCAGGAAGGATGAGAATTGGTTGAAGAAGTTCTCAGACACAGCAAGTTGCAGATTCAGGTTTTTATATATAAAACATCCCGTGCAACAAACAGATTATATATAAACAGATTATATATATATTTATATATGAAACACCCCGTGCACAAAGACAGTTCTAAAGTTCCCCTGACCACCCTCACAACCCTCAAAACAGTGAAAAGTGGAAAATTTCTGCAAAAATCTCACCGAGTTACACTCTGAGACCCCCCTGAGCCTCCCTGCCCAGCTGGGACCCCAAACTTGCCTCGGTGATGTTGGAGGGGGCCCCACGAAGTCTGACTGTGAACGGGGTGCTGGCTCCCCCTGAGCTGCCCTGGCTCTGCAGGAGGGGGAAAAAAAAGAAGGAAAAGGCTGAATAAAAGAACAAAAATCACAGCACAACCAGCTGGGCTTGTCCAGCACACAGGGAGGGAATATCAGGAAATTCTGGCGATTTTGTGGGGCAGAGGTGCCAGCTGAAGGTGCAAGGTTTGCCTGGCACAGTCAAACCACAAACTGAGTTCTGCAGGGCAGCATTTCCTGCAAAAAAAGGGGGAAAAAGCTCTGAAAAGGGCACCAGCAGCTCTTAGCTGGGAGCTCCATCTTTGGGAATCAACCAGCACTGAGGAGATTCAGGAAAAATTTTAAATGGATCAGGAATGTCAGGAAAGCTGGGAGCTGCAGGGACTGACAGACACTTGGGATCCAAAAAGCTGCTGCCTCAGAGAAAAGAGAAGTCTGATTGAGCTGTACCTCTATTGTGGAGCCTTTTTTCTTCTTCTGCACTTGTGTATCTCGCTCTGATTTTTGGGTTTTTGATTTCCCCCTTTTCTCTGTGTGGGTTTCTGCAATGCCCGAATCCTCCTCGGTCTCACTTTCTTCCTCCTCCTCCTCCTCCTCCTCCTCCTCCTCCTCCTCGCTCTCTGTTTCCTCCTCTGTGCTGGAGGAGGAAGATTCCTGCACCACTTTGGATTTCAGGTAATCCATATCCGAGAGCTCCTTGCTGCTGGCTGCCTTCTTCCCTCCCTTCTTTCCTGACAGAGAGATCAGAGAAGTTTTTTTTTTTTTCCACACAGATTCT
>VYZT01003642.1:0-10129 GCA_013400735.1 Pomatostomus ruficeps
TCTTTCTTCCTTCCTTCCTTTCTAAAATAAACCTATTTTAGTGAATTATGTTTCTGTTATCCCCACAAAATATAATTCATATGTGACTACAGATACATAGTCAAAAACTCACCAACCTCACGTTTTGACCTCTGATGGTTGTGACAGGTGCTAGGGCAGAATGTTCCTTCAGGCAGATCTTAGCAGAGAAACGGAGTCTTAGAAAGGGTAACTCTTGAAGTACTGGTGAATGTTTGGATATCTTCTTAAAGTGAGACGAGATGGCAAAATTCTGCTAGAGATTCAGGGAATTTTAAATTGGTGCTGTGTTTTCCTATTCTGTGATACCGATTTTAGTGTAATAAAAGTGGCTGGGGAAACTTGGCTCTTGGATGTACTAACAAGAGAGCTGACATGTATGATGAAAGAGCACTTAAAATTTTTTTTTGGATGCTCTTATCTTTTAAGGAAAAAATGACAGGAAAAATCACTTATCATTCTTGAAAACCTCAAGATTATTTCTGATAGCTTGTACCTGAGAAGAGCAGGGAACAGTTCTGTCTTGGTGTTTTGTAATCTTCTCTTGCTTGCTTTTCAGTATACTGTCCAGATATTATTTTCCTGTGATGAAAATACCTACAGGAATTGATTCTGGTGTTATTAACACAAAGTGTCCCTTTCTGAGTGCAAAGCTGGTAATAAGACTTACTTTGTTTTTATGGAGAATATTTCATATAATTGCCCAGTTTCTTCAGATGGCATTTCAAAAAGAGCAAACTCCTTTGGCATTTTGTGCAAGTGGTACATGCAGAGCACAGAAGTGGTACAGTACTGGTCACAGAGGGACATGTTATCCATAAATGCTGATTATAAGGTAGAAAAAGGTCAGTATTTCAGGAAGGCAAAGCACTCAGACTGGCTATTAAGAATAACTTTGTTAAGTCTCGCTGGTGGTGAGCTGCTTATGCATATACACTGTACCACTTAAAGTATAAGGGCTCTGCCATGCATTTAGGAGTTTCCTATTTCACTGCCTATTGAATATCAAAAAGGGAAATTTGTTTAATACTCTAATTCTTTCATTGTATTTAAATATTTTCAGGGCAGGAAATCACCAGGAGAGCATGTATGCTTGGATTTCATCCATCAAAATTGGATTACTGTAATGGGCTCTACATGAGGCGTCTTCTTAAAACCAGTCAAACTTCATCTAGTGCAATACACAGCTGCTTTCACTAAATGGTGCTTGTTACAAAAAAAAAAAAAAGTAAGATCTACTGTACGTTGAGATATAAGTTTAAACTTATCTTCTACTTATGAAGCATCATGGGCTTGTGCAGCCTTTGTAGATGTCAAGGGAAGTGTTTCTATAGATTCCAGTGCTGCAGAATCAAACTTGACATGAAACAAACCAGCACATACCCAAGGCACTCTGACACTGTGATAGTGTGTGAGCTTTAATTAGGTATGCTCAAAACCAGATCCTCGGGATTAAATGCAAAGGAACTGGAGGAAGAGTACTTGAAGCCTTGGATTCGGAAGTTGCCTCTTCTCTGACTAATTCACCAGCCTTTTTTTTATGAAGAGAGAACTGTGCGGATCACTGCAGGTGATGGAGGGCTTAGGCTTGGGAAAATGAGGTGTTTTTTTAACACTGGGTGCCTTATCAATACCATAACTAGGAAGACTCCTGAAACTTTGAAATAAAAGCTAGATGTCTGAAAGGGTGTATATAAAAGAAATTAAAAAATATTAGACTGTCATCTGTGCTGCTTATTAATGGACTGAATGAGCTGTGCTGTGTGCTGAGCAGACTATGTATAATGAATCATTTATAAACAAAGAATGACCTTTCCCTACTTTTAAATTACCCACAAGTAGGCTTTGATTTTTAGAAATCTGGTTGTTGAGAATTGTTTGATCAACTTATGTCAACAGACTTCAGTATATTTGCCTTGAGTAAGATTTCACTAGCAGTAGTTTATGATTGCATAAATTGCATGAAGTTGTTTCTATTCCTTATTTGGATGCCTGAAAATCTTACAAAGAATGACTTGCAAGTATAGTGTGAACGTTTGTGCAAAAATCTTTCTGCAGGACATGTGAGAGATTTGAACTTTCCATGACCATACTTCCTAATGGTATTACTAGTATTCCTTAAACTGACAGCCTAAGAAAAAACAAATTGAAGTAGTTGTGACAGATTTCCCTCACATACTGTGTTTCTTTTGGTAATATTTCATCCAGTTTAACTGGTATTTCAATAGAGGTTCATGGGCATATTTCTCTGAATCACCATCAGGCTGATGTCCCATGAACACATGGGAGGACACTTGTATGGCAGATGCTGAGAAAAATCATTGTTTATGCCACTTTTGGTCATTAGAGATTCCACTGCTTTTTACAGAACAATTATGCCAGTCCTGGTGTCCTGATGAAAGTCCAGTTTGGATAATTACATCCTGCCTTCCTAAATTTCCCATCTGGTCTATTTTACAGTTTCTGCCCTAAAACTGTACTCTATTAGTATTGTTCACTAAATTCCTGGTAATTTAGTTCAGAGGGTTGGGTGCATGTTTTTGTTGTTCTTTTTTTATAGGGGCTTCCTTACCTGTTCACACAAATTCATTGATAGATCTTTGCAGATGACCAGGCAAAAAATCTTACAATACTCCCCTGTGACTAATTTTCACATAGGCAACCGGAGGTACAACTGTAGGATCTGCATATATAATATAGCAAATAGAACATCTTTTTAAGTAATTAGAATAGAGTATGTCAACATCTCTTTAAATAGCAAGTACGCAATACTTGAGAAAAGGCTGTTCTAGGTAAAGGTTCAAGGAGTAATAGCAATGTAGAGCTGAAATAGAATCTCAAGCCTGGTACTGGAATTTATTTGGGTATTATTATTGGTAAAACTGTTCAATACTAGGCCAAACATTGTTTAGTTTATCCCCCAATGAGTGGGATGAAAGGGGAGATGCCTCCTCACCAAGTTTGTTGACAACACAAGGCTGTGAGGAGTGGCTGGTACCCCAGCGGGCTGTGCAGCCCTTCAGAAGGACCTCGGCAGGCTGGAGAGATGGGCAGAGAAGAGCTGTCTGAAGTTCAACAAAGGCAAGTGCAGGGTCCCGCACCTTAAGAAGAACAATCACATGCACCAGCACAGGCTGGGTGTTGACTTGCTGGAAAGCAGCTCTGCAGAGAAGGTCCTGGGGTCCTGGTGGACAACAAGCTGTCCATGAGCCAGTAGTGTCCTCTGCAGGCCAAGAAGGCCCGGGGTATCCAAGGCTGCATTAGAAAGAGCATTGCCAACAGGTTGAGGGAGGTGATCNGCTGCATTAGAAAGAGCATTGCCAACAGGTTGAGGGAGGTGATCCTGCCCCTCTCTTCAGCCCTCATGAGGCCACATCTGGAGCACTGTGAACAATTCTGGGCTCCTCAGTACAAGAGAGACATGGAGCTCCTGGAGCAGGGCCAGCACAGGGCCACAAAGATGATTAGGGGACTGCAGTACCTCTCTTGTGAGGAATGGTTGAGAGATCTGGATCTGTTTAGCCTGAAGAAGAGGCTAAACTATGAAACTCATCAATATCAGTATCTGAAGGGAGGGTTTTAAGAGGATAGAGCCAGGCTCTTCCTGGTGGTGCTGAGAAATAGGACAAGAAGCAACAGGCAGAAACTGGAACACAGAAAGCTCTACCTGAACTGAGGAAAAACTTCACTGTGAGTGTGTGACTGAGCACTGGCACAGGCTGCCCAGAGAGGTCTTTTAAAATAGCAAAATATTTCTAGTTATGAAAGGCATAACAATGGGGACAGTCTTTTTCCCCACAAAAATATAAAATGTGCCAGCACAGTTTTTTTGCTTCATGTTTCTATGTATCTTCATTTTGGCACATATCACTTCATTTTCTGTACTTGTGACAATTTTGTAATTGTTTATTAATATGATAACATTTTTTTTCTTGAGAATAGATATAAATTAGTAGAATAAGGTAATTATTATATCACTCCAAGTGAAACTCCTAGATTTTCAGAATCTTCAGCTAAAATGTTTCAAGTGTCTATTAAGACACTTCATAGCTCATGTTTACACTTTTATGGGTTTTCTGAGGTAAACCATGAAATGTAAAGAATAGATGGATAATCCCTGCTTTATAGATGTTATAAAGAACATTGATATGGCTCATGTATCAGGATCTGCGTTTAGCTTGTCAACATGGGAAATTATTTCTGTGGTTGCCAAACAGCTGTCAAAGTCCTACTAAAGCCAAATGAGGATAGTTTTGACATGAATCTCAATATCACTTACTGCCTAACTACTTGTTTTGGATTTTTTTTGCTTTTTAAGGGTTTGCTTTATTTTTTTTTCTTTCTGCTCAATTATTTTTTTTTATAGCCTGGCATGACTCCGCATGCAGGAGTAACAGCAATAGGATTAAGTAGTGACAATCAGCAGTCATAACTGAAATACAAATAAAATAGGCAGAAATCAGAAACTGGGGTTTTTGTAGTGCCCCCATTGCTGAGTTTCTTTAGCACTAGCAGCGTTCCTTCATTTCTCTTCTTGCACTCTGCTTCTCTGACTCTAATACCTCTGTGGCTATCAGCCCTCAGCACCCTAACTGTGATAATAATTTATGACCCAGGAGCATTTTCTATTTCCTCTTCTTTCACTCATCCTGGACTGCTTTATTTATCACAGATAACATACACTATATAACACAACCTAGTTTTCACATATCTTGACTGAAGACTGATGTTCTTGTGCACCTAAAACTGTAGCTGCTTTGGAAGCTCGTTTGTCTAAAATAAGCTGTTTTGCATAAGCAGAGTGCTTCTTTTGCATTTTAGTAGTACAAACAGTAGTAGAAACACCTAAGTGTTTCTCTTACCCTTTCTCAGTCAGTCATTTACATTTGCTGCACAGCTCATGCCACTAATTTTGGTGGAATCTTTTTCTTACCTTCTATTGAGGTATTTTAATCTATGCCTTCTCAGTTCAGTAGTACTCTGTAAACATTTCCCCCACTCCAGCTCTCATTAAGGCACAGCTTCCATAATCTCTCATTTTTCTATGACATCGTTGGAAAACATTTCATGTCGAACCTATGAATTATGGAATTTAGGCAGAATAACAGAGTTCAAAAAATGTAAAGTTTTTTCTTACAGCAAAGTGATATTCATGATGCCTAACCACAGGATACCATTCTGCCTTTTGGAAAAACCCATCCCGCTTATGTAGTCTCATCAATGTGGCCCTTTCTCCACAAGAGGGATCCCAAATCTACTCACTTGACCCTACATATCATTTCAGTGACTTAGAACAGGGTGGGCAGGCATCTGTATGCAGCTGGGAGAATCAAGGGACAGGTGAGAAGAGGAGGCACAGTGCAGACTAAGTGAAAGTGATGGCAAGATTTAATGGAAAGAGCTCAAACTGGAGTTTATGGGTATAAGCACGTATTGCTGGGAAAGACAACAGAGGACATTCTGAAATGTAGATTCAGATCTCTAATCATTGTGGAGATACTCCAGGGACTCCTCAACCTGTGTCAGCTGTTCTCAGACTGATTTCTGAAACTGTCAGAGTTTATTTACCACCCTTATACTTGGATTTTTTAAAAGAACTGATAGACTGTTTCATTGCTGCTCTTTGCAGTATTAAAGTTAGGGGAATGCTCTAATTTTATTCTGGTTTTGTACAAAATATTTCACTCTTCCTTGCAATGTACTTTCAGTGCTTCTGTGAGGCTGTTTTCTTTGTACAGCAGAATTAGCCTAATCTTCTCATACCTATGCGCAAAGGCAGAACATTAATATATTTAGACCATTTGATTGGTTACTTACTATTTACAGTGGCATAAAAAATTAATACTGTCACTGGAGCATGAAAATTCCAAATTAACAGAAACTAATGCTGTCACTGAGCCAGATTTAGCACTGCTGAGAGAAACTGAGGCAATTCTGTAAAACATAGCATAACATGCTATAACTACTTCTGATTTAAACATGATTTTTCATACATGGTAGCCCAGTGTATTAATCAATTTTTCTTTTCTGCTTCCTGCCTCAGTGCATGTGATTGTAGCAATACTTTTTGCATTAAAGGAATTTTAGAACAGAATTACTAGAAACTTGGAGAGTCAAAACCAATCTGTATTAACGTCACCATCCTACAAAATATACAGACAGTACTTAAAGAAATGCTACCTTTGTGCAACTTGGTTTTTTTCCTGCCAACTCAGCAGATGATAATATAAAAAATAAAAAGAAGAAGAAGAAGGAGAAAATATAAACTACCTTGGTCCTGATTTATAGCCACTCTTATCTTTTAAGTCCATCCAATTGGGATTTTGTGCTGCTCTTTTTTCTTCTTTTCAGATTACCCTACTGAAAAAAAAATAAACAAAAAAATCCCAAAAAAGCTGAATTCCAAGTGAACCAGATTTCCCCAAGCCCCATGTACAGTGATGAGGTTATCTGTGAGGAAGGCCCTAGCTCTTAGTGAGTGAAGGCGCTAATGAAAATTAGCATTCTAAAAGGATCTTCTGCAGCTGTCTTCATAAAAAGAAACTGATTAGTGGTTTGGACAGTTCTAACTCTGTAAATTATCAAACAAAATACGGCAGAAGCATCCATTTATGTATATGAAAATTACAATTTGAACATCACACTTAGAGCACATTAATCAACTTCATTCTTTGTTTTTATGCCTAATGAGGCTTTTCAGAAAGGTAAACAGCTTTCTAAATAAAGTTGCCTTGGCAAAAATGGATTAAATGCAGCCCTTATTAGGTACTTATTTATTTATTTATTTATAGTATTTTGTGGGTTTTTTACTATTTGTCTATTTATTTATTTATTTATTTATTTATGCAAGTAGGTGCAATCTGGTAAGATGTGGATGAACATTTGGAATGACCAGGCTTCTGCATCGTAAACACCGGCACCAAAGAAAGCAGAAATAAATACAGCCTATTCTTGTTCTGTCCCTTTTCTCTTTATTGATTGCTCTTTCACAGCAATTCCACCTTGTAATTGTGCAAGTCTGAGATTTTTGCAGGCTTTCTAATAGTCATATCTCACCATCTTGTGTCTGTACCTTCTTCCTGTTAAAGGTTTAATTGTCAAAAAGGCATCCACCTTTTTCTTTCATCTGTGGATATTGGGGGGGAGAGGAAAGGCAGGGGAAGATATTCAGTTTTTCCCGCTAGAAGATCTACATTTCGGTACTGCTTATTGTCTTTTTAAGTACTGTTCATTTAAGGATTGCTCTTTGGTGCTCAGACCATGAAACACAGTTGCTTTAACTGTTTGTGAGAATTTATTTTGCTTGGTGTTTGTACTGATCGTTCTGATTGTTAGACATATAAATAACATCTTGTTGCAAAAGGTTTCCAGAATTAATACAGTGATTCAGCTACTCAAAAAAATAGTTTGAAAAATAAAATAGTGTGTTAGAAGTGACATCAATTTTCAGCCTCAGCACAATGGAAAGCTGATGCTTCACTTGGTTACACCAATATGCTTCGGATTTACTCCATCACAGTCAATGTATCAAGGCCATAGTATCTCTGTGCAGACTTTTGGCTGCATATGAATGCTGCATCAAGCCACACTGAAAAACTTGAGTAAAGTTTTTTATTTATTGTGAGATGCCAGAACACAGTATATCATGTCCTTGTGCTCTGCTCCAGGTGAGTGATAACTCGGTTCTGTGTCCTTCAGTGAGCAGCATGAAGATGGCACCACTCTTTCCCTACTGCCATCGGGATGGTGCAGGAATGATTACTTACTAGATTACCAATGATAAAAAATATTTTCTCATCCTTTTCTGCCTTATGGTGATTAGGTGATCTTGGGTGATCCTGGTTGGTGCTTTTGGGAGTAAAAGCTACCAGAGTACCCAATTTCTGTCTACTTTGTGTGACTCATGGATTAAGCAAAGGAGAAGTTGAGTTAACAGGTATGCTGTGACCTACTGGATGCTCGGGAAGGATACTTTGTATTTTGATACTGATTATCTGTGCATATCCCACAGTTCCTTCCTGAAGGTTTTATAGAACACATATTAGTCTATATTTACACTAGAAGAAACCTTTTCATTTCAAGAGAAGGTTAATTTCCTCCTCAGTCTCCTCAGTCAATAGAATTCTGTGAAAATGTGTAAAAAACAGACCTCACAGGTTACAGGCTGGAAATTGCATGTCATAAGCAAAAGATGGAATCTCAAAAACATGCTACTTTTTTTATCAGTGCCCTTTCATATATGCTCTTTCACATAGAATCATCATCATGAATGTCTTCTTAGAGCTTTGGGGAGCCAAAGGACTTTGATATTTTTTTCTTGCTGATGAACAGCTGACATGAGAAGAGGAAAGGTAGATGCCAGGAGTGAGATGTACAGAAACAACACATGAGAAAGGCAAGAAAACTGCAAATGGGAAATGTGAAATTCTGCACACCAAAAGACTACATGTATCTGACTTTGAGTTCAATCCACTAGAAGAAAATATTTCTACCAGCTTGCAGAGAAGCTATTTTGTACAATTTTTCCTTAGTGACCTTAAAACTTCTTTTTTTCTTACCAAGAAAATTTGGGATATCCTGACAGAAGTCTGGCCCAGAGCATCTTAACAGGGTTCCCTTGGAGGCAATGGAGATATGACAATTTACACTATCCTTGTTCATAGTGATAATGGGTAAGACATGGATTAGATAATATCATGTTACTTAGAGCTAGAACAAAGGTCTGGGAATAGAAGTTTCTATTGATCGCTGGACTAACACATGGAAGATAGTTAATGTTCCCTTAGGAAGAAAGTGCCCTGAACTATTTCATATCTCTGCTGCAGAATATGCTGATCTAATGCCATACACTTAACCCTCTCCCGTTTTATTTATTATAGTATATTAGCAAGGTTTTACAACATATTAAAGTACATCTTTGCAACGGGTGATCAATATATTTGCTCAACTAAGTGTGCACGAAGCTACCATTGCAGTGGAATTCATTATGCTTGTTTGTTTTTCATGTTTAAAGTAAATTAAACTGTTGCTTTAAATAATACCAGTGCCTTTCAAATTTCTGACCTCATGATGGCAGGTGAACCCATGGGTCCAGGCTTCTAACAAGGCCGGGGTAGACCCCTGGCACGGCACCTTGAATGGTGTTCTGCCAAAAAAATACTTACAGCCCTTTGCAGAAGATATAAGTAGTAGGCGGTAGTCACTGGTAGAAAGGCTGCCAGGGAGTTCTGATTTGATACTAATTTGTTTCTTTGGTAGCTGGAATAACACTTGATTATCTCCTAGGTTAAAAAAGGGCTGCCTTTCAATGGCAGAACATCTAGAGGAGGCTGCAAAAATGATACTTGACCAGATATAGATAGCTTCGTACCGAAACACAGAAAACAATGCATGTGAAAGGAAATAGGGCTGAAACTTAATTCTTTATCACCAATGATAACAACAACTGAAGCCATCTATACTACACCTTCTTTGAGAAAGGATGGTATGCAATTTTTATACAAGAAGTCTATTAATTGAAGTTCATATAACATGGCCTTTCTCCCCTTTATTTTCTTTAATCACTCATCATTCTATCAAAGATATTTCTGCCCAGTGCTGGACACTTTAGTCAATCCATTTGACAAGGATATGGTAGTAGTCATTGTAGTGAATTCAAGTCGAATTCTTCCTGTTCAGAAGATCTTAGAGTTAAGTCCTGTCTTTCAAGCTATCACAATTTAACAAATAGCTCCCACTGATAGGAGTAGTCACACTCTTCTTGCTTGCCTTGTGTTGGATGTCTGACCATATCATGACCAGACTCAGAAATTTTAAATGTGTTTAAAATACATCACCTATTCCAACATCATCCAAAATAAAAGGGTTGGATAGGGAATGCAAATAGTTTCCTGTTGGTTTGGTTCTTTATTCTCTCTCACTTCAGGAGCTGATGAGCAACTATAAGGGTGCAAAAGAGAGTACAGAGTTATAGCATTAGGAAAAGGGCTGGGTTGGAAGACTGGCTGTTGCTTCATTACCAAGGAGCTGTTATATTGAAGGAACTATAATGTGAAGCCTTAGATTTTTTTTTTTCAGAATAGCTGCTCATATTTGAAAAATATCCCCCCTG
>VYZT01003649.1:2480-12791 GCA_013400735.1 Pomatostomus ruficeps
TATTTCTCTACACAATTGTTTCCATTTATAAAAGGAGTGAAACCTTCAGGATTTTTATGCAACAGTGAAGGCAAAAACATTCTATTATATTGTATATATCAAAGCTTGGATTACATATAATTGACCAAACTTTTTTTCCATCTGTGATAGTATCCTATTTAGACTACATGTCTCAGCATTAAAAAGATGATATTTCTCACTGCTATGAGTTTCTTTACTTTCTTTTTACCGTATTGCGTTAAAATTTTGGAGGTCACATCAATTTATAAAATATATCAAGTTCCTTAACCCAGGATAGCTGGAGTGGTTTTGTAGAAAATTCTTTTGCAGCAAATAAGTAGTACTTCTCACATCAGAGTCATAGAGCTTTTTGTTGGAAAGGAACCCTGAATCATCTAGGCCAGCTTCTAGCTTGGCATGGGACTGCCACCAGCACTAGCTCAGGTTTTGTGTTGCAGAGTCTGTCCGAGTCTTGAACACTTCTCAGTGGAAATCCTACAGGCTTCCTGAGGAACCAATCTGCTGCTCTGCCACCCTCCTCAGGGGAGGACCTCTTCTGAAAGTCCAGTCTGAGAATCCCAAGGCCTCCGTTGTCCCAGTCCTGGGCACATAAATGTGCCTTCAGACTGAAGCTGTGCAGTTGGTTGTAGCAGTATTATACAATGTCATTAGCAGTATGCCGTGTATTGTGGTAGTGTGAAAGCAAAGACTCTTCTAGTTAATCTCAACATGCTTCTCCAGCAGCATGGATGGGTGAGTTCTTAAGGCCATACTGCTATCTAGGATTTGCTCTGGCTTGAGGTCATGAGCTGGTAGAAAGTTAAATTAAGTTCCTATCTCACTGCTGTCACCGTGAAAGATAGCATGAGGAACAAGGGCATGAGTTTCCTGCATTCTGACAAGTATCACTAATGCATAGTCCTTTTGGACTAGCTGGTACATGACATAAATTAGAGCAGTTCATGGGACCAAATATTAAAGAATTTGGGTCAGTATTATGGGTGGTGTTACGCCTTGCAACATCAAGACACATAATACTGGGGAACCTCTTTTACTTTATTTTTTTAGCTCTGTGTACTAAAAGCTTCAAGTTGCCTTTTCAATACACAGATGCTAATTTGTATTTCCTGTCTTAATTTCATATACTATAGCAGAATTTTTTAAAAAGCAAATAAATACCCTGAAATAGAACACTAGTCACTAGCAGTGAATGATCCTAGCAATGCAACTGGCATTGCTGAGTACTTTCCACATACAACTGAGTACAATAAAACTGTTAGAAAAAGGATAGATTTATCCCGATTTTGTTTGTTATACTGATGTATGAAAGTCTAGCATTCTATTTTTGTTCATTCACCAATCTGTTCAGCATATTTTGTTTAATAGTTTAAGGGTAGAGTCTATATGCAACCACCCATGTTACATCAGACTCCGCAACTGGAATGTTGTTTACTTTTCACCAAGGCAACTCCCTGTTTTTGTTAATTAATATCTAACAAGGTCCTACAGCTGACTCCCTTTAAAGTCAAGAATGTAGGGGTGTAGAGGGTTTATAAGCACACTGTGCTAGCAGCAGTGTCTTTTGTACAAGTGACCTATTAAAGGACATGGTTTGGGGGGTTTTCTTCATTTTTATATGTGTATATGTTCTTTTATTCTTCCACAGTTATCTTGGACAGGTCGTGTTTGTCCTGCACATGCATAGCCCTTTAATATGTGGTGCCATGAAGTTATTTTCTTAAGACACAGAAGGAAACGGAGAAAATTTGTGGGAAAGTCTTCTGCGCCATTCTGTCACCATTCTTTTGGGAACTGAAGGAGAGTTCACGTTTCTGAGGTGGTCTAATTGACAATGGTTGTTCATGCCTAAAATGCATTTTATTATTTTTGACAACAAGCCATTCCTCAAATGTCTCAATTATCACAGTAGCAGAAAGGATTTTTTTGTTAAATGTTTAGGAATCTTATCCAGGCTTGATTTGAAATTATGCAAGGAGTACAATAAACATAATTTCCTTAGTGGTATTCCACTGATAAAATGTTTTACTGTCTTTTAATCTGAATATCTGTTTTTGCAAACTTTAATGTGTTTATCTTCTTGGTACCCTTCTGGGATAAGATAGTACCAAATACTGTCAGGATGTGTGAATGTATTCATGTGTGTCAGAAGGACTTCACGATTGGGAAACTAGAAGCAAATAGAGACTCCCTTTGATAATCTTAATCTGTACAGATAAATGTTGCTAGACTTATATTTGTCTTCTTTCTTTTATAGTAATTTTTTTTAATGCAAAATGTCTTCTCAGTTGCCCTCCTCAGACACTGCCCTGCCTTAGCTGTATAGGCTGTCTTGAGACTGTCACACTTAGATGCACTTATACAGATTCCTCTGTCATCTCCACTGGTGTAATTTGTGCTGTGTTCTCTAAAGAAATGAAAATAAAAAAATTCTGTATGTACAGAACTACATTTCTTTCCATCATGAAAAAGATCTTTTTAACAATTTGATATGTTTTTGAGCTTCAACTCCACCTGTATAACTCAGTAACCTAGTGATAAATAGATAATGCAGTTGGAAAGCTGATTAAAATTGTATCTTCAGGCAAACAGAAAAGACCTTTTAATTTAATTCAGTCCTTAAAACCTGTAAAAATACTGGGCTCTATATTAAGAACAAGTAGTAGGTAAATAGTGTTCCACCCAAAATCTGCCAACTGCTGATTGTGTTTGTGTTCTCTTTTCTTTTTTTCATAAGTTCTTTTGTTGTAGGAGGACATCTTGGCAGAGCTTCACATATGTGGTTAAGTGCTTGCTGAGCCACAAGCAAATAATACTGTACAGTTAAGCATTTCTTCTTGCATCACCAATTTCTATTCTCTTGGGCAATAGGAGTTCAAATCTGAGCAAAGATGACAGGCATAGACCTGTCTGATTGGATTAATGACATAGAAACTGTTTCTATCCACCATAATAATATTTTACAGTTGATCTTGTGGTAAGTTTCTCAGCCTAGATTTTGATTTTATTATACCAGCACATAGATAAGTGGATAACTCTTCAATCCTAAAGGACAAAAGGAGAATTTGTTTCCCGTTTTCAGGTTTGGCGGATCCAAATTCTGCTAAAGGAGGTGAAAAAGGGTATGTGGCAACCTGAAGGGCAGTGATTATTCAGAGATTACTTCCAGTATAGACTGTGGGGGATTTCTTTTTAGATGCTGTATCATTTTTGCTTGTGTGGCATTTTTACTCTCTCTAAGTGCTTTTGTTTGGAAATAAGAAATAATTAGTTTGAGGAAGTGTACATATTCCAGTCAGTGTGTTCATTCACATCTGGAATGGACATGGAAGTAGAATTAGTTTGCTTATCACTTGGATATTGTAGTAAAAAGATTTTTGGATAAATTTAAAACTGAGTGCTCTATACGGAAAGTCATGAGTTTAATTGTTCCTTTATCATAACTTTTCATAAAGGTCAAATTATATTGGGTAGTAGGATCTATGTTTTGGATTGTACCATGAAATTGAATGCATGTGAAAAATCTGTCTGTGACTTAAAATTCACTTTTCTGTGCATTTCTAGTTGTCTTGAAGTGACAATAACAGCTAAGACTTGGGAAGGTAAAGCTGTGTTACAGGAACTCATAGGGAGCTTTTGGGAAAGTTTCTGAAATTCAGGTGATGATGTTCAAGGAGTTTTGAACTCACTTTATAGTGAGGGTGTAGAACAGGTTGCCCAGAGTAGGTCTGGATGCCCCATCCCTGGAAGTGTTCAAGGCCAGGTTGGATGGGGCCGTGAGCACCCTGTGGTGCTCCAGGAGGTGTCCCTGGCTGTCCCTCTCAGGGGGGTTAGAACTGAGTGATGTTTAAAGTCCCTTCCAGCCCAGTCTGATCCTGTGTATGCCTTATTTGTCATTCCTTACACTTGTAACACGGCGTAAATTCAGCTTCATTTCTCTCAGAATGCTGCAGTAGGCCTTGGTAAGTTCAGCTTATAATTTTGTACATGCAATGTGAAACCTAAATTCTTAGGAAGAAAAAAGACAAATATCTTTTGGAAACTAATTTGGTCCTTTGAAGTTACTGCAGTGTCTGGGCAGCCTTGATGCGGTACCTGCCGAGGAGACTTGCGCCTTGATTAGGACAACAGTCACAATGACATAAAGTCACGACTGTTGCTATTTAAAACTGTTTTATGTTGAAAATATGCAAATTATCTGTTTGAATTAACTGTTGGAGAAGAAGTATCTGTTTCATTTGTCTAGCTTTCTTCCATATGAAAAAGGGAAAACAGCATAGAAAGTAACACAAGGAGGGAAAGTTTTGGATTTTGGGCCTTTTTTTAAACAAAACTACATAAAGTTACAAATTGAAAAAAATCAAACCATAAACTATATCTTGTTCTTTTAACTAGTATAAATACTTTTTTGAAGTATAGTTCTTTTTTTCCTCAACTAGGAGCTTTCACTTTTTTATTCTCCAGGTCTACTACTTTTGGAGTTATCTCTGTTTCATCTCCCCTTTAATGTGTATTTACATTGAGGGAAAGATGAAAATACCATGTCCTGAAGATCATTCAATAAAATTGAGCAATTCTGGGGATGTCTATGGTAGACAGACAGTAGAGTGCTGAGTTTTCAAGGAAAAAAATTAAACTTCAAATGAAAAGAATTTTTGTACCTTTGGGATTATAAAACATCTACCCTGAGAACTGAGAAATAATAGTTTATAGTGAGCTGTTCTCCAGGCTTCCCTTGCTTTTACATATACTGTGTTTTTATTTCTTCTTGCAAAGTTAGAAAAATCACACCATGGATGTAAGTTCCAACCTTTCTCAGCATTTGGTTGGAAGAGCTAAAATTAGTTACTTGTAGTCCTGGACAGGTTTGCATCAATGTTCTTCAGGTTCTGAACTAATTAGATGCTGAATAAATACATGGTCCTTTGAAGGCTAGATAGCCTTTTCCAGGTACTGACCACGACCTTAGATCAGTCGCTTTCCAAAGTAGGTCTCCACAGAGGAAGCAATTTGGAGCAGGTGTTACACAAGCCATAGGAGTGGAAGTTTGGCATGTAAAGACCTGAGTGTCTTTCTTTTTTCCCAATGAATATGTGGATTTTGAAGTCACTTACTTAGGCCATAAGTCTGTGCATTTCAGATGCTATTTTTCATGTATTGTCAAGTTGAAAGATGAAAATTAGATGTTTCTCAACCAATTTTGTCTTTCATGATCCAAAATTATGTACGATGCCAATCATATTAGAAACTTAGGGATGCGCCAAATCAGTTGGTAACAGTTGCATGTCACAGGCTTGGCAGTCTTGAAGAATAAAAAGTGGTGAGTTAGTTACAGGGAACAATCTAGATATTAGTATGCAGTACTTGAAAAGTTTGTGATGTATATAACCATGACCTCCAGCCTCTTCAGTAATACTGTTGCATTTGCTGATTTCTAACAAAACGCTACTCTCAGGCAGTCAGGTCAGTCAGAGCGGAGTTGCAAATCGTTTCTGTTTCCTTTATGTTTGAGAAGTGTGTCTTTGTGTAGCTCAGGTGCTAAAAACAAGCAACACAGTTTTTCAGGAAATCTGCCTCTCATAAAACAATGAGATAGCTCCATTCTTCGTGACCACTTCTACCTTTCAGCATGGGATTTAGATGTAATTACAAATCTAAAGTGTCTCAGATGGTGACGCCCCCCCCCTCCCCTTGCCTCTAACTTACACGATTCTCAAGTAGTATCCACCTTCAAATCTTTCTTTAGTGTAAACTTAAACTGTCTTCTTTTTTTCCCTTTGGTATTTTTTTCCCCTGAACTTATTTGTGCATAAAAGTACGATCTATATTCTTTCACAGAAGGAAATTTCTGGTAACTTACTGCTGGGACATCGGCAGTACCTTAGCAAGGTAGCATCAGTTCGATGACCTTCTACTGTGGTCAGGGCTGACAAGAAGTTAGTAAGAAAGGGAAGGCTGGGGAATCTGTTAATGATTGATTTTTATCTGACTTGGATGTAGCAAAGAAATTGAATGATAGTTTGGAAGTGGGTTGGTGGCTGTCTTTTAATTCCTCATCAATCCTTTGGGTTGATAATCTCTTCTGTGCTGTAATTCTGACAAATCTTGTTTGAACTCCCAGTGAAATAGCCAAGAACTGATTTGACTATAACTACTGAATTTACCTCCCATATTTAGATAGACTTCCTGTGGGCTTTTATCTTAAGTTTGGAAGGCTCATATGGAGATTGTTTTGTTGTTGCTGTCCTATGGAATGCTGTTTCATGGACTGTGGATTTTAGTACTGAGGTGTGCTAATTTGCAAGACGTGAAGTAAATTGGACTATCTAGTTATACTAATATTTTTACCTCACTTCCCTTTAGTAGAATGACCTCAAATATTAAGTTTGCATTATAACTCTCCCAAACAACAAACAAAGGAGAAGAATGTTGCATCAAGTACAATATTTGTAGTTATCTTCCCTTTCTTTCCCCCAGCCTGTCAAAAAAAATGATTAAACAGAGGTAGCTCTATCTCATCACCCACATCTCTGCTCTATACTGCAGTGGCTCGAAAACAAAGTGCACACAAATAGAATCAAGCAGCGGCATTAGCTAATTACAAAATCTGTTCAGTAACAAAGGTAAGAGGCCTTTAATCAAAACTCCAGCACTGCCTGTAAGTGGATCTTCACTGGTGTGTAAGTGCATCCCTAAATCACAGCCATGTTTGGGGAATGGGGTTTGCTTATCCTCCTCCCTTGGCATCTTGCAGCTAGCCATACCTGTACGCAGAGATATCACTGTGTGCCACAATTTGCTGGTGGTGTCTTTAGGCTAATTGTGTCCTTACTTTACTCCACCTACTCTGAGATGTTTGACATGCCCTGTTTCCCAAAGTAAATAGCATTTGGAGTTTGGTTGTTTTGTTCATACTGTTTCATCCCCACAGCGGAATGAATAGAGCCCATTTTGTAATCTTGATTCTCAGTTTACTTCCTTCAATCTTCTCTTAAACCTCATCACAGTAAGTGTTAGTGTTTCAAGTTCTCTTTCAAGCACATGCCATCCAAATCGTGGTGGTATGTGAAATGTCATGTTAGGCAACTGTTGATATTGTCAGAGGGATTGTATGTTAAGCTGGGGTGGGGAAGGTAGCACTGTGTTTTGCAGAGCTGTGCATTTTTAAAATCATCGTGATCCCTGGCATAGCACCTGTACTTGCAGAAGAGGCCAGGGTCCTACATCTTCCGATGGGGTGCTTTTCCAGATGTTCCACCCTGCCTGAGTTCATGTCAGGCAAGTCAGGTCGTTGCTGCAGAGCTATTGAAGTTCTCAAAAGAGGATCTTTCTTTATTTGAATGTTTCATCTGTTTCATTAAATCTAAAACTCTTTGAAGGTATACCACATTTTGCTCATCACAAAATTAGTTACTTTAAAACCTTCTCTGGGGGAAAAGAAAATGTAACCATTCTAAAGCTCTGCCTTCCCCCCTCCCCCCCCCATTAGCTCAGGTTACAGTAACAACTGTTTTTCCTGCAATTTTAAACAAACGCCATCATTTCAATGGTTAGTATCTATTTCAATCACTATTTCAATACTGTGACAATCCTTTTAAATTTTTTTATGCAAATAGATACATGTTTGTGATTAAAATTTTGCACTGTAAATTGCCTTGCAGTAACATCTAAATATGCCACCCCACTAGAAAAATCACATGCATTTGCAAAATGATAACAAAGTTCATAGAAACAAGGCTAGCACATATGATATTTTGCCCTAAGAATTCTCCATCCCTAAGCCATTGGTGGCTGAGGAAATTGGATTCATGTGTAATCCTGAATGAATTTTTCTTTCAGGTACTTGTCCAGCCTACCCTTTGCATGCATATTACAACAGGGAATTTCATAGCTCCACTACGTCTTGAATTATAATGTATCTCCTTTTCGTTTTAAAACTAGCTCTTCCTGTTAGCTTGGTGTCATGTTGGCCACTACATTTGTATTAGAAGAGACAGCAACTAGTCAGTGCTTATTCACATTTTCAACATCACTCATCGTGTTGTGGTAATCAGTCTCCTGTCCTCTTTTTCTGGTTTCCAGACTGAGTTGTGCTGCAGATGATTTTCTACTTCTTTCCTCGTAGTCCCATACTTCTTTTTGTTTTGGCTTTTTATTGGCTTTTTATTTTATGCTGAGTTGACATTTCAGCTGAACTTTGGTCATAAACCCGAGAGCAGCTGAATGTTCAACTTTGGTCATAAACCCAAGAGCAGCTGAATGTTCAACTTGGTGTTCATTTTACATTTTTGGTTAGGGTTGTTTTTTTCTGCCTGTATCACTTCATACTTATCTGTGTTAAATCTCCTCTTTCTTACTGTCATCCAGTTCCTCTGCTTCAAAGCCCATTCATTACTCTTCATGGCTGGAGCTTGTTCTGGCTATCCTCAATAACCTGTCATCCCTGAACTGCCACCTGGCAGCTCACCTGTTTGTCAGGTCAGTTACGAACATTTTAAACAACACAAGTCACTACTGAACCCTCCCGCTGACTTAAGCCCACTGCTAGAGCTAATTATTTACTTAGGCTTCTTAGTGACTCTTTCTAAGAGCTGCCATAGATGTGGGAGACAGGACTACCCTTAACTGCAAAGGAATCAGTACAGGTTTTACACAGTGCCTGTGCACACATACATCCTGGAAGGGAGGTTCTGAAATGAACCCATTTGCCTGAAACTTAGGGAAGCCCTCACAGGAAAAAAAACCCCAGCTTTCATCATGTCTTTGTCATTTTCACAGCCACCTCCTTTGACTTGGTTTTATCTGAGTGAAAAGCCTTAGTTTTGCACTGCTTAAAACCAGTGGTGATGATTCTGCAGGTACAGGTGGCTCTTGGGCTACTGTTCGCTAATGTTAAATGGTCATTGAGTTCTCACTTGTGATGTCCATCATCAGTACAACAGAGAGCACAGGGCTTAAGATGACCTTCATTAACTCCAACTAGGGCTGATCAGTCTTTATGAGAAAATAAAGGAGAGTTTAAAAAAGAGTAAGTAGAACTACATTCAGGAGTATCCTGTGCACTCACCAAATGAAAACAGTTGAAACTGCAGTGACTTGTGCTGGAGGGCTTCTGTCCTGCAAGAGCTAACTACCCTTGCGTAACAGGCAATTGTTTTACAGTAAATCAGTAGCAAATCACATGGTGAGTAGCTTTTGCTAGAAAATCTTGCTAAACAGAATCCCCTGAGAGCAGGTTCCTGGTTGATTTTTTTTTTTTCCTTTTTCAATATATAAGAATAGAAAAATCTGTTCCGAGTGTTCGGAAAACTCAAGTGGTGGAAAAATGAGTGCAACAAGGACATGTACCAATAGGTCTTTCTTTGTACAATGTTTTTTATATGGCATTGGGGTTGGATAGTAGAAGAACTGGTTTCTGGAATTACAGGACCTTCCCTGACACATGCATTTTGCATAAGATTTTAAAATTCTAACTGGAAGAGATGGGCAGAGTACAAAAACATGTTCAAAATTAAGAAGTGGTGGTAAAGCTTCCATATTTTCTGCTGTACCCAGTAAACATAGGCAAGTTTCCATCACTTTCTGGTATTTGGACCATTATTTTCCTTGTGTTGATTCATTCACTTTCTTTTCCTACACACTAAGCAAGATTAGTAAACTTACTGTGAAACTACCAGAAATTCTAGAGCCTTTTCTCTAAAACAAATTCCCAGCTTAAAAAAAAAAAAAAAAAAAAACCCCAACTGGCTGATGGAATATTTTAAATTTTACACTGTGGATACTGCCCTAGAAGAGAGTCATAAATACACATGTCCAAAACTATAAAGTTTAATAGATTCTTGCTCTGGACCTTTGAGGAAAAAGAAAGGTCATATCTCCAAACTTAGACTAAAAGGCCTTTGTCAGATGTTTTCAGTGGTATTAAGCAACTCCTGCTTTCCAGTAAAGCTGGAAGCTGGGAGAGCGAACAACCTTTGAAATCTGCTGCAATTGGAAATTGCCTCATGTTTTCCATTATAAATATTTTTCTTTTGTTTCTTTTATTTAAAACAATTTCAGTTGTGGACTGAGGTTTTCCATATGAGATAGCTGATTCAAATGAGTCCTGTTTTGAAGCTTCCTTAGGACTAACATATTTGTCTTACTGATCCAAGTTTCCATCCCTCAAGAGGCATCAGTATTTTTTTCTGTGACAGTGTCAAGTTATACCTTCCTTTGGCACCTTCGTTTGAGGTTTAAGAACTGTATGTGAACTTATTCTTTTCAGTGTGCACTGATGCCTGAGAGAGGGAG
>VYZT01003650.1:273-11277 GCA_013400735.1 Pomatostomus ruficeps
ACCTCAGATATCTGCAATGGGAAAAAAAAAAAAAAGAAAACAAAAAGAAGAAAAAAAATACTTTTTTTTGAGCCTTTGTATTGTAGGCTGCCTTCCAGAAAAAGGATAATGGGAGATGTGAATCTGAGTGCCCTTGAGGAACCAAGTGGCAGGAGAGGGTATTTCATTAAGAATTAATTTCTATTTTCTTCTGCTATTTTCTTCTGGGGAACCAACACAAAATCTGTGGTGAGAAGCAAAATTATTCTGCTCAATTTTCATTACAGAAATGCAGGGTTCTGCTTTTCTTCATCCACTATCCATTTGTCTCCAAGATCTTCCTTGTTGTGCCATCACCCCTGACTTAAGGAAGAATCCAACAAAACAATCGTGGGAAGTGAGGGTGCAAAATAGAAACAGCTGCTGAAGTGGTTTTTTCCTGGATTTGAAATCTCTCTGTTCTTTGCATTTGGGAACGTGACAGTCTCAGAACTGCAGAGTTGCTGCAATTTCTTCAGAAGAAAATTGTATTTCAGACTAATCTCCCCTGTATAACACTGTGTTTGTCCCCAAGGTGAAGATGAAAAGCTAATCAATTGTCCTTTCTTTAGATACAAAGGTGTATGAATGATGGCAAGTGTGTCTGAGACCCTGGCCCTCAGCTGCCTTGTTCAGAAGCACCTGCATTGAGAGCAGTGAAAACTGGCAGCTGTAGGACCCAGAGCAGAGGCCCCTGTAAATGAGGGTACTTTTTGATAACAGCATGGAGGGAAAGACCAATGTCACAGCAAGCAGGTGACAGCTTTTCTCCCACTGTGTCTCAGCTCCTAGTTGTTATGGGCTCAGACATCCTCAATCAGAGAAAGTGTCTTTTTTCCTTATGGTCCATGAACTTCTCATCCCTGAATATGTTTAGCAATTTTTAAAAATTTGGTTTTAAACAGGTTCAAAGAGCCCTGTGTCAGTGATTATAACTCAATCAAACCACATTTCCTTATGGCCAGGACCTTGCCCTGATTGGCTTCAACACCACACACAATGCTGAGCAGTTGCAGAGGCCTATTACTCTATTTACATAAGAGCCTTCCTATGAATTCAACATTAAAATCCTGTTCTGTCTTCTTTGAGCCCAGCTGTGCACTGAGATCTGCAAGTATCTCAGGAGCTTTGACACCCTCAGTTGCTATGTATCTGCTTTTGGAAATTAGTGGTGCATCAGCTGCAGTTACAGAGTGACATTTTGCTGGTACCCATGGAGATGGCTGTTTTCCAGTCTCTTGGTGAGGACTGGATTCAGGTCTATACCCACACACGACTCAGAAGGAGAGATAGGATGGTTGCTCTCAGACAACTGAAGATTTAGCTTAATTATTCTGAGCTCACCAGAAGTCCACTGCAATCACCATCAAGAGAGAGGGAGTCGAACTGACGTTGAAGGCTTTGGCAGAGCAAGCTCAGGCAGAGCTGAGGCAGAGCCTATTTCTGAATTGCTACAGCTCACAGCATCATCTCCTTTTTTTGGCAGATCCCAGTAGTGAATACTCATAAGACAAAAAGTACTACCAGGCCTACTTCTCAAGTAATATTGAATCAAAATAGCAAGCAGCAATTTTGCATATTTGGCTGACTGATGTGGAGAGAGATAGCACACATTTGGGAACATCAAGTCCTAAGTGTCTCAGAGAAAGCAAGTGAGCTGGACACAAGGCAGATTTGACACAGAAAGTTTGCCAGCTGTTTTGTTAGATCACCACTCCTAATAGCAGGTTTATCTCACCGCTGCCAGCTCCTGAAATCTAGATATATCACAAAAGGAAAAGCATTAGTTGCAGTCTCCATTTTGTTAGATGAGAACTCTTTTACCCTGCAAGACAGAAAGGTTTGTCTGTGGCCACAAATAAAGAGATAAGATTTATATTCATGACAGCAAATTCAAATCTTTTATCCCCTGGTGTGTCCTTAATAGTGTTTTGGAAACAGACCTAGTTTTTAATTGGAGTCTCAGGAATTTAAAATTGCATTGCTGTCATTGGAGCCAAGCAGCTGTCTCTCTCAAGAAAGAAAAAGAATCAAAGAAAAATTGTCCTAGCTTTGTCACAGATACACTAAGTAGCCACAGTTCTGCAGATGCCTTCTCTGAAAAGCAGCAAAATGAAATGGGGGGGGTAGATGACCTTGAATAGTTCTTAAATAGTCAAGGGCTTTGAAGCGGGATGAAATGTCTTGTGAGAAATCAAAGACATCAACAGAATGGCATTTGGCATAACTTTAAACAATGAGGCTTAGGCTCAACCAATCTGCCTGGGACCAGGAAAATTAGGTCCTGCTTTCTCCCCCATAACCCACATAAGCAAAAAAAGTGTCTCCTTCCCTGCCTCAGGTTCCACATCCGTTGATGTTGGCCCTAATAAGTGTTCACTCTTTCAGATGGAGAATCATGGGGTTTTCTTACTGCAGTCTCTTGAAGTGGTATTTTTAGAGGAGCCTGAGCTGCTCCAATTCTGTTCTTATTGCAGTCAGTTAGAATTTCACTGGTAGAAGTGTTAGCAGTTAGGCAAACCAGAATTTGATTGCAGCTGTCAGAGAGTGCAGTTAGGTCAGTGCTGGGAGGCTTTAAAATGCAACCCATGGTATCATAAGAGAACATGAAAGCAAGAGGGGAGGAGGGAAGTAACACACAAGCAATCCAGGCACATGTCTGCGTGGAGTTCATAACATGGGCAGCAGCAAAATAATTCACTTAATTGATTATGGATATGTCACCAGCAAGAATAGGGTTAATGTGATAAATTTAATGGTGGACCCTCACCACTTCCTCTGTTTTCCTTCCTGTTCTGGGATGCTGTCATACCTAAGAACTCTTGTTACAAGCATTGTTTTCAAGCTACAGTTTCTGACTGTTGTATGGCCCCTGGAAGACAGTGAGAGGCACATCTGCCACCACTGGACAAAAAGAAAGGGAAAAGCAAGAAGTTTTGCTAGTTACATCAGACCTCCTCTCTAATTTTTCCCTCTCCTCAGTGTTAAAATTTGAGTACTGAAATCAGCAGTCACCTCTTCATTGTTCCCACCCAGATTAAAGAAACCTATTCTGACTCAGGAGAAGCTTTGTATTTATGAGCAGAACTCATGCTGTGGCAGTAGCAGATCTCTGCTGAGACATCTTCACTGCAGTTCCATGTATGAGCCTGATGCTCCAGTGAAAACAGCCCTGTCTCCAGTCCTGAGCAGCAGTGTCCATATCCAGAGTTTAGATTTAAACTGAACAAAAGTAAGAGTGGAAGGAGGAGGGGAAGTACATATTAAAACCTGTTATTGACTCTACTGGTAGAAGCAAGTCTCAGTCCTACTGGCATTTAAACTTGTGCCTGCTTCTTTCATAGTTTCAGCTTTCAAAATCTTTAAGTCCATAGGAGCTAGAAATCAGTTCTTCTCAAGTGCTACACCTTGTCAATCGTGAAAGACCAGAGAACCCTTAGAGAGGGGCAAAGAACAAGCAACATGGTCTAGCAGAACTACACATCTCTAATTTTCTAATGCTCAGCTAAGCCCTAGTCCCTCAGAAAGGTCTGACCCATCAGCATAGCTGAAGTGCAGACCACTGGTAACGCACGTGGAAATATGATTTCCTTCACTTGCTCCTCTCAGGAAGCATGGATGTAATCCAGGCAGGTATGGGAGACAAATCTCTTTTTAAACAAAGCTGATGTGAAACTACAGTACAGTTTCTCTGTACCAGACTAAGAAGTCCAGATCTTTCAGTCTGCTGAACCACTAGCGGTTTGCCCTTCAGTCTAGTTCGACACTTTACATGCCTGTGCATGGATGTTAAGCATGAAACAAAAGCTTCTTTGTAAAATGCCATATTGCCTACTGAAGCAGAGAACAAATTTTTCAGACCAAGGAACAATACGAATCAATGTTTTGTTTATTTTGATGGATTACTTTTTGTGTATGTATTGTATTAGTTGATTTGAAGCAAAGCATGGCTGAAACAGTGTAAGATTCACCTATTAGAAGAGCTCAGCAATATGCTTCAGGACTTGATGAGCTATTTAGTTACCATGCACCTTCATCATCTTTTCATTCTTCCCCTTCTCCAATACATAGAACCACTGTGCACAAGAGGAAGGATGAAAAGAGAGGTACTGAGCAAACTGCTCAAAATTTTATTCAAGTGCCCCCTCCTGTGGACATAGAGCTATATGCAGACAAATAACTGGTTTAGAGGCAATTTAGATTTTTACTTGAGGTTAACCTAACAAAGAAGAAACAGAAATGTTTTAGTGAAGGAAGTTGAACTTGGTCTAGTAAATGGGTCATACTAGGCTGGCTTACACCACATCTTTGGCTTTGAAAATACCTTTTGTTTTAAGAATAAGTGTTGGCTCTTGGATGTACTCCATATAGCACCTCCTTTGAAAATCATGGTTTACAGAAATGGTTAATGCAAACTCAGTCCAACTGTTGACAGTAGTGTCAATGGTAAGAGTAACAGTGACAGTCAGTGATTATCTCTGGACCTGATTAAATGAGCAAAAGGGCAAAAGAAAAACATTATGTGGTGGAGGAATAATAAAAAATGAGCTACTATTGATTGTTTTCTATTGCTGAGTTATGTAGAAACAGAAGTCCTGTCAAAACACTCTGTAGTTGAATCAGGGGAGGTTTAACAGAAGCATATTCAGTATCCTTCCAGCCCATCTATAGTCACTAGTCAGTAAGAGATACTGACAGTGTCTTCTAAACATGACCTTGGTCTCAAAAAGCATTAGCTTACCAATTTACCCAAAGGACCTGCTACCATTTTCCCTGTGCAGGATCTGCTCTCCACAAGCCAAAAATAGTTAATAGGCTGTTCCTGTAAACAGGACAGAGGTGACAAAGCCAGGCCATGTGTGGCTGCCTCCTTTCCCTCACTCTCCCGGGAAGAGGCCTCCATCACAGACCAGCTTTGAACGGAGCAGGAACACACCTGTGTTTGTGAAAGTTCTTACTGAGCTCGACCAGACTTACAGCATTTAATTAATGAACCGCACTATTTATGAATCTGGGATCGCTAATGTGGCCGGATTTCTGGTGTAACCCACGCTATCTCTGCTCCTGGGATCTCACTGAACATGACCAGATTTACAGTGCCTCATTGTCCACAATCAGAAATGAAGCCTTGATGCACCCAGCCCCTCTGATCTTCCAGGACCAGCTGGAATGCCAGAGTTTATCTTCTGCCAAATGTTTATGCTCCTAATGCAACACCTGTACACAGGAGAGATGACATGGCAGGGACAGGCGAGTGCCTCTCGGGGGACTGCCCTGGCTGTGTCCTGGGCAGGTGTGCCCAGCAGGGACTCAAGGGAAATGCGTGTGTGTCACCATCAGTTCTGGGAGCCATGACACATGGCAGCAGCCAAAAAGCTTTAGAGCCCCCATGGCAGCAGCTGCAGTAAGGCTTGTGCCAGCCCCAGGAGTTCCTGGGGAAGCACATGGCCACACCCTAGCACAGCAGCCACAGGTGGAAAGGAGAGATGGATCTTAAAGATTATCCAGTTTAAACTCCCCTGCCAGAGGGAGGTCAGGGGACACCTTCCACTAGACCAGATTACTTAGAGCTACTTCTAACCTGGCCTTGAACACTGTGAGGGATGGGGCATCCACAGCTTCTCTGAGCAACCTGTTCTGGTGCCTCACCACCCTCACAGTAAAGAATTTCTCCTAATATCTAATTTAAACCTACTCTCTTTCAGTTTCAAGCCATTGCCCCATTTCCTATAACTTCATGTTCTTGTAAAATCTCCCTCTTTATCATTTTTTCACTTCAGGTACTGGAAGGCTACTGTAACTTCACCCCAAGGCCTTCTCTTCTCCAGTTGAAAAATTCCAGCTCCCTCAGCCTTTCCTCGTAGGAAAGGAGCTCCATTCATCTGATCATTTTTATGGCCTACTCTGGATTTAATCTAAAAGGTCTTCATCCTTTTTGTGCTGGGGCCCACCAAGCAGTAAATAGTACTCCAGGTGAAGTGTCACATGAGTGGAGTAGAGGGCAAGAATCACCCACCTCGACCTGTCACACTTCTTTTAAAACTTTGAAGGGGGCAAGGTTAATGATGATGATTCCTGCTTGCTTATATGAGGATGTCCTTGATATCTTTGTATTAGTTGCTAACATGCATTCTTCTGTTCATCACCTTTTTTCTTCAGGATGGAGATTATATTTGGTTACCATTCGTGCTGCTTAAGTTCTGTGACATTTTTGCAGATGCCTCAGAAGCCTGGGCTCTCTTTGCTGTACTGTACCTTCTCTGCTTATGTGACAGTGCACAGTGGCCAGGTCATACCCCTCACCTGAACACAGCAGTCATGGGACTGCCCACATACACTCCAGTCCCTTTTATTGCAACTTTGCAGGGCAGCCTTTCTGTTCTGGTATCCCAGGTGCTGCATGTAGGGGGCTGCTGCTTAGGCAGCATCGCGGAGGCTTGTCTGCCCCTTCCCAGCTCAACTTATTTGGATGAATTGGCTTATTGGTGCACATTCTGCCACAATACAGAAGTTTGGGAAAGTTTGGCTCCATCCTGAATTTTTCTTGTAAGAGTGCTTTAAGCATTTTTCCATCTACACCTCAGAAGTTTACTTTTAAAAATATCAGTTTGCAAGGTCAGAGCATGAGATGTGTCAGTGTGCATGCAACACTAGATAGAGAAGCGAGGAAGAACCCAGGAGATATGACAACATGTCAGCTCAGCTGCTCATAATGAAGTACCAACTCTTCCCATGCAGACAAAAGTTGCTCCAATTTACATGTTGGTGTGCAGACAGAACTTAACCAGTATATACTGCAGGTCACAACAGCTAATGTACCACCACCCACGGAAACACAGACACACACTCACACCTTGTAGAGCTGCTGCTGATTAGAAGCAGCATGTTTATTACTTAGAGAACTTTAGATCATGTTTAGTTTGCTTCTGCACATAAGAAACTTTAAAATACATTCGCATAGCCCAGAAATTGTCGATTTAACATTCTTCAGATTTGGGGGATAGAAACTGGAAGGTTTCTTCTCCATAGAGACAGCAGATTTCTGACAGTGGAACAGATCTTTCAAATCAAGAATTGTAGAGGACCACACCATAGCTAAGGAACACTTGATTCATAAAAGGCCTCCCCTTTTATATATGGTTGGCTTTGTAAAAAGAGACAGACAGCCATGTGAATCAACAGCTCAGTAACACTGAACTGTCCTCCCTTCTGCCCAAAAATCCTTGAGTATGCGATCTTTATTTCCATTAACTTGCCAAAGAGCCACCACAGTTTCTCAGGAATCAAAAGTATGTGAATACAAGCCCTTTGGACAAAATAGAACTGTTTGGCTTGTAAGTGTCCACTGAAAGGACACAGTCAAAAAGAAGAGAAAAATCACATGGAAAAGCATACTAGCTGGAAGAACAAGGAGGTTAACATTGCTCTGGGCATCCAAATCCCTGTGACTGTGTGCTGTGTAGCTATATATCACATCAATCACAGCTTCAGTAGCTACTGGGACAGATTGTGTTCAGGTACTTTGACTGTCACACAGAACACAGTGCTCTCAAAGGCACTGGATACTCAGCAAGCTTGAGTTCAGACTGATTGCAGAATGCTGAGGTCCTTACAAAATCAAAAGCAACTAGCCGAGCTTATATCTATTTAAAATTAGGTTATGGTATTCTCAGAAGAACAGCCACTTTAAAAAATTCAATATTCTACTGCCATCTATTTCTCTAAACAAAATCAATGCTTGATGATGTTTTGGCCATATGTGCCTATTAAACATCCCAGTATTTTGCTTTTACACACAAGTACCAAATCTCTTTCAAAAAAATAAAGAAATTAGCCTCTTCTCTCAAATTTCCTGTCTGTATTAAAGTAATGTCTAGTTTTAATAAGAACAAGCATGTGGTATCTCTGAAGTCATGAACTAAGAGTGGACAGCTTAAGATTTCTTGAATTCCTTAATGTCTGGCTTTGGATACAACTAACTGGCAGTGAAAGAGACATTGAGAACTTTTCACGTAGTTTGGTGCCTAGACATGTATCTGCTGTGTAGAAACACACATCTAAACAGACACTAGAATATGGTGCCCTATGTGTTCAGACTTTTCTAATATTAGTTGCATATATATAGTCTGAGATTCCTTTCTGAAAGCCAGTGTATTGCAAACTGGGCTTTCACAAAGCAATTCTCACCTCCCTTTAATCTGCTGAAAGTCTGAGAGAACAGAGCAGAGACGAACAATCCTTTTAATCCAGAATTCTGAAAATAGTTTAAAAGGATCAAGCACTTGGCATCTAGTTACCTTAATCACAGTGATATTTCAGTTCCTGGTGCTTTCAGACTCTGAATACCCCAACTTCATCTTTCACTTAGCAGAGCTGCAGAGCTAAGCAACAAGGCACCACCACCTGCATACCACTCTGTTGGCTAGCTGCTGCCAGAGGCATTCTGGCATTATGGCCAGGTACTGTGCAGTTGCAGACCACTAACCTGCCAGTCTGATAAGCAGGAAAGAGGAGTTTTGCTCACTATTCTCCCCTGTGCTTCCTTCTGGGTCCTTATCTCAGGGCCCGCTTCTTGCTTGTGTCCTTGCGCTAGAGGACTGTGACTCCTGGCCAGCTCTGGCTTGCCCTGCAAAAGCAAATCAAACTGTCTGGCACTGGCAGTCTGAAAAGCCATCTCCCTGAAAAGCTGCTTAGATGACAAAATCAAACACAACCTAGCGCTTAAGAGAAGGAGGGTTAACTTGTTCAAAGCATCGTCAGCTAGCAGCTAAAGAGGGGCCGGGAGGACAAATGCACCCCAAATCCTGCTGGGTCAGCACTACATAGTTTGAGATGGAACCTGTAAAAAATTATTTCTGCTGCAGCTATTGAGATTCACATCCATGCCTGGTTCCAGGTGTACCACCGTGCTGCTTGTACTGAGTGGATCAAGCACGCATAAAACCTGCTAATTCTGTATTTGTGACTCAAGCCTTCTGACAGCACAATAAAAAGTGTCTAGTGGCATTTTCACTAGAAACAAATCTGAATGCTTCACCAGAGTACATCTTCAGAGGCAAACAAGAAGCTTTAAAGTCAGATATCTACAAATACCTTAAGATGCTGGGTGTTTTGGTTTCTGAAAATGCTGTGCTCTAACCCATATGCTTTCAGCATGGGAAAACTTCAGAAACCATGGGCATTAAGATAGCTGGTTAATCGGTGAACTTTGTCTGATGGTGCCAGTACCTAAAGACAATTGTATGCTTTGGCAGTAAGTGAGGGAAGAAAAATCTACAAGACCTGAGGCAACCAGCCTTACACATGTGCAGACAAATAACCCAAATTCAGTGTCCCAGACAATTTTTTGGAACTCCTAAAATCAGAGTGTGAGGCTTCTTAGAATATGTTTGTGATCAGGACAGTAACCTCAGTGCCATCCAGTGGCTGCTGGATGTCAGAAAAGAGGAAAACGGCACAAAGTTCATCCATTAGTTCAAATTTTTCAGCTTCCTAATGATGTATTGGAAAGGCAGTCTGCCTGTGACAGATCTAAGCAGAGCTGCCAGTTCCTAATGTCATGATTTTTATAATTTTCACAGCAGTTATTAGGTCTTGCTAACAGAGTTTGGGACCTGACTTAATGTGTGAGAATAAATTGTCAATTTTGGCTTCTCAGGGCTATGGAAGAGGCTGCCCAAACATAAGAAGTTTACCTGAATCTAGATAACCAAGCATGAATTCAGATTTCTGGTCAGTCTTAGCCAAATGTTCACCTTGAGTGCTCAGGGTTCTTTCCATCTGGTGAGCAACTGAACTGCAGTCCTCACAGAGCTTTATCAGCCATTATGGCTGTTTCCTGAATAAAACTGAGAGGAAAGCAAGAGAAATAGTTTATCCAGTTGGAAATTAAGAATTTTGTAAAATACAATTTATCAAAGTAGTGAGACAAAAAAAATTGTTCAGGAATAGTGTTTGCCTTTCAACTGCAAGACTAAAAAACTGGTCACCGAGAGACTGCTTGTTCTCAGGAGAATCACAGCATGGCAAGCCATTTCATCTGCTCCACAATGAAACGGAGCAATGCAAGCAACTGCCCTGTCCTCTTACAGTAGGATGGGCTGCTCAGAGAGGTTAGTCAAAACCATACTGTGACAAGATCTCAGCAGCAGGTTTCATCCAACATCCCACACTAGGATGTCCATCTCAGCACTTCAAGCAGCTATGACAGAAACAGAAGAGAGATGATAACCTCTTGCATCATACACGTCAGAAAAGACCATATCAAAGCTGCAGGTACACTATTCTATAGCATATTTGGATATTACATACCTACATATCATATGGTTTATTGACTCTTCTGATCTAGAAAACTGCATTAGTAGTGCTTATTTTTTAAAGAATATGCTCTAGTTGAAGTTTAAGTTATATGGACATATATAATAGCTATTCTGGTTGCAAATCAACCACCTCATGGTCTTAGGAAATGCAAAAATTTCACGCTGCTTGCTAAAGAAACAATAGCAAAGCAAGATTAAATACAATTCTGGCCACAGTTCACTCTATTTTGGCCCAACAGGTTATGTTAGTATACATATTAGACAAAACTAAAGAGGAAGGACAAAATCTTTGCCTACAACTTTGTGCCACAGCACTTGCTTAACCAAATGAGTAAATGAGGGAACACTGACTATGGATACCTTAAACTTCCAACCTCCATAATCCTATAACTAATAGTCAAAGGAGCTGATTGAACTGCCCTGTTTACCTGCAGACTGGTTTGGATTCCATTGGTGTCCAACAACTGAGGAAAGGCATTTTGTTGTTTACTTTCCGACAATTCTGCAACCCAAGCTGATCATATATCCCAGGAACACCACTTGACATCAGACTTAATGAAGAGTGAAAAATATGTTTTCCAGATGTGAGTAGATTTGAAAAGTCTTACAGAACTAAAAATACACAGTAGCCAAGAAGAAGGCAAAAAGACATTTCTTTTTTTTTTTT
>VYZT01003654.1:0-10232 GCA_013400735.1 Pomatostomus ruficeps
CCCCTCCTATGTACTGCCCCTGAACTCTCAGATCATTGGTCCCAGTTGCCCTGCCCGCCCCTATCCGGCCCCATATTTAATCCCTTGCACACGCTTTGTTCTTGTTTTCGTCCCTCAACCTTTTCGTGTGTGAGCTTGGGGTAAACCTCTCTTGTGGAACCCGATACAAAGACCCTTCCTGCTTTTGCTTGCTGGTTTCTTTTGCTAATCACTTGACCATTCGGTTGAGTGGTGGCCTGCGTGTAGGGGACGCTGCACTGGCCCAGGTGGCTTCCATATATTGGAGACCCTCTTGGGAAGGTCACGGCATTCACCACCTAACCCCGCCGCGACAACGGAGGATGTCTATAGTGCACTGGTTATCATTTTTTTTACTCTGTGGTGCAGTTAATGTTCTTGAAGTGCAAAATCACAAAAAACCCTTATATAATCAAGACATCTAGTCATCATTTTCAAAAGTGTCCTTCCAGTCAAATTGCACTTCCTTTTCTTAAAGGAGTAATTTAATTTTTCTACGAATTTCCCTGTTACTGTATAATCAGCACTGGAACAAAAGGTTACTTGGGTTCTCTGTCTTTCAACTTGTTTGGTTCCTCGGCTTCAAAGAACCACATCTAAATATCTTACCACAGAATAAACATCAACTGGATTTTCTTTCTGCATGCAACAGATATGGGATTCTGCCAACTGCCAAGCAGAATATGGAGAAATTATGCCAAATTCCTCGTTGATATGCAACCAAGCCCATTAATACTGAAGTAGATTTATGGGTGTGTTGCAAAATATTTTGCATGGGCTCTTTAAATATATATTCCCATCAAAACAAAAGGTGCCATAAAAGGCTGATAATAAAACATTTGAGGTAAAATTGTGCTATTGAAACACATCATTCAATTGTCCAAGCTTTGTCAATGCTATGGTACTTAAATGCTCCCACTTTGTTCCCATCACCTTGAGTTCACTGCTGAGGACAGGCCTCCCACTGAGTGCAATGGCAGCCTAAGGAGCATCTCAGCCAGGGTGCTGACTTTGAAAAGAATTCTGAATTGATTAATTTCAACCCAAGATGTAGAATAACTTGACAGTTCTTGTGTAATCAAAATGGAGAGAAAATACAGACTCTTTTCTGACTGCCTCTTTTACCTCCTGTTTTTAATCTATAGCATTATTACTTGTGCTACCTGTTTTAGGCTGGGAGGTGGCAACCACTGAGTCTTTTCTGATGTGGAGATCTTCTCCAGTACCTGGGTGTTTAAATCCTTTGTGCTGTTGATTGTGATCTAACACCTGCTGTTTCTGCAAAATAGCATGCAAGAGACATGAGACATTTGCACGCACTGCGATACCATGAGCGATAATTGCACTATCAACCATCTGCTAGACCCTTTGTTTACTGCTATTCTTTGTACTGAAGTTCAAATATTTTGGAATGAATGGGGGGAAAATTGCACAAGAAGCTCCCCAACTCAGCTTTAGTTTCTTTATGAACAACATCTGCAGGATATGATAGGAAACAAAAACATCTGTTTCCAGTGGCTTTGCTGTATTCGGCTTTTTATTGATTCATACACAAACCTGAAGCCAGGCTGTTTGGGCCATTCTCTCCTTGTTTACTATGTAAAAACCCCAGGCAAACTCAATGTTACAGAGGTAACATACTAAAAAGTGGAGCAGGTATTAGTAGGCCCACAGTAAGCCTGAATCAACTTCATAACTTCTAGATGAAGAATCTTTCATATGGAAATGAAAACTGAGCCACCTAAAGAGAGAGAAATCCCAAAACATCAATTTTCTAATGGTAACGCTATTGCTCATGGCAAGATTTACTGTAAAGTAGAGGTGAAGTTTTGTCTGTATTGATTAGTTTCATCTGGTCTTTGATAATTTAATGCATTGGAAATGTGGTTGTTTGGTTGTTTGCCTAGCAGACCAGCATGCCTGGTCCTGCCATGCTGGTCTGTATTTTTCTTGGATAGCTGAGAGATTCTGGTCAATGCCTGTGTAAGCTGGTAAGTGGCTGTGGTGTCCCATTGCCTCTATCAATGCATTTAAATTGATGTAGAATACTTGAAAATCCATTCTTTAAGAATTTCAGGTGGAAAGCATTATTTACTATTAATGTTAACCAAGAACCGCTTTTAACAGGCCTTCTTGTGCATGCAGAATTGAAATTTTCCCTTCATCTTACCAGGGCCTCCTCTGTCCCTGTCCCTCTCCCTGTCCCTCTCCCTGTCCCTGTCCCTCTCTCTCTCCCTGCTTAACCTTAGAATTCAACATTTAAAGGATTCACAGGGTGTGTAGAAGTCAGGCTTTCACTGCTCTTTTTAGTAAGGGCTTCCTGTACTCATAATAAACTATGGCGCATTTGTTTATGCTGTTCCCACCTTTCTTTGGAAGCCTAGCTCTTTCACAGGAAAAAACTCTCTTCCAGACTGGCTGGCTCAGAGGGGTAAGAGGATATATGACTCCACAGCCCAGGTATGCAGACATCCACCAAAAAAGGAATTGATGCTTTTTCCATAAACCTCATCACACTAAAAAAATCACTGGACAAAGCAGAGCTGTTTGTGCCAAGATACAGCAGCACAGGTAATACACATCCCTCTTACTATGAGTGACTTTAACCTCCTCCTTAGTTAAGAGATATAGTAATGGCACTTCCTAACTGTTTTAGGGTTATCTTATCTTTTAAGGGGGTTGTGCTGAAATACTTCCTCTTATTTATAAAATTTCCTAGCAGTGCAAAGAGTTAATGCAGAGAGCTCATTCTCTCTGTAGACCCTGCAAGACCTATTGCCTACAATTTATCAACCCATCTAGCTTTCTTATCAAAAATCTGAAACTGAATATGCTCTTGCCTTTAATAACCTTCCAGAAACACATTGATAAATGCTACTCTTTAACAGAAGTCTTTTGCAGACCAATGTAGAACAGGAGAACATTTGTCAAAAAAGGATGATACTAGGGCATACTGATACAAAGAAAACAGAGAGAAATAAAAAGTAATAAAATAATAATGAGACTTTTTTTCTCTTTTATTCAATATAATTACAATATTATGTACTTTGGAAATGTAAAGATATTCTTTGGCCCATCTTTTGACAACATTTTCAGCCTGCCTAGATATATATGGGGAGATTTTTGTTAATATGGTGTATATTGTTTCTTTTACACATTTATCTTCTAAAACTAGGAAATCAGAAGCCCCAGACAAAGAGCAGGTAAACACAAAACCTATCACTAAACCAGGGGATTTTGATTTGAAAAAGAAATTGCATTATATAATGAGGAAAGGGACATAGGATCCTTTGTCTGCAGCCCATGATAGAGCATTCCCTTCAGAGTTGCAGGGCATGAAGGGAAGCCAGATTCTGCTTCTGCCTCCTCCCCTGGCCCTAAAGCACCCAGGTAAGGAGGAGAGAGGAATCCCAAAAAGATGCAACTTTACAATGTTACAAGTTTAGGGTTCCTCTCCAAGCTTGCAATACGGCAAGTGTGGATGCATGCAGGGACCAGTTGTTGCTCAGGGTGAGTGTGCAGCTGCTATTTCCCACCCACAAAATCTTGGGGCAGCAGTTTCCAGCAAAAAAACAGGCAGGAGCAAGCCCTGCAGGTGGCACTGACTCAGCTCTCAAATCATAAGGGTTACAAGAAATTTCCAGAAACAGAGGAGTTATTATTGCATTTCTTCTCTTCTTGCACAATACTGCTGTTTTGGCCACTAGATTAGTCAGTGATAGATCTGTACTTAGATATTCGGTGCCAAAAGGTCAGTTAGGGTCACATCTTTTCCCATGAAAATGCTGACTTCTTGCCCTTGGTATTTTGACAAGTTTAGGCCCATGTAGCTTTTCCAAAAAACTTTTTGAAAACATTTTATGTAGTTCAGTCTTTCAAGCATTTAATGAGCATGACCCTCCAGTTTCATCTTTGCAGTTTGCATTGTTTTTAGAAAAAAGGAAAAGCAAAATAAACTATGTTTTGCATGGCTGAGTTTAGTGACCAGAAAAATGTAATCTACATTAAAAAAAGAAAGAATGGTTTTGAAAGCTTTTTAAAATACACTTTAAGAAGATTTTAGGTTTATTGTAAAAGAAGCAACTATTTTCTGGTCAAAATTATGCATTTGATAGTTGAGCAAAGCATATTTCCAAATAAATTTAAAAGCACTATTGTTAAAAAAGAAATAAAAGCAAATAGAAAAAAAAAAGGAAAGTAGAAGTTACAGGACTGGCTTCAGTAAGGTCTGTTTCTTGATTTAACACAAACATTATGTCCTCCTATTCTTCCTCTCACTGAAAATCAGACATGAAAAGCAAAGCAAACAACAGAAATGTTCAATCTATCTATGTAAATTGGCCCAGTACTGGTATAGCTAGCACATAAATTGCACAAGGAAGAAATATACAGTATGTTTGTTCTGCTGTTGAGAAAATACAGTTCAATTAGGCTGGACTACCATATAAAGCCTTTCCCTTTCTTTGGGATATAATGAGGGAACAAGATGTGGCATCTGAGGGACTCTTGCCTTTGAAGAACATGACAAGTTTTGAATAAATAAGAATGAAGATGTGAAAGTTGCAGTGTACCCTTCTCACTGTGGGGAACTGAACAGACAGGCCTTTTCCTGCCTGGCTGTTTAATTTGCTCATTTGTACAAGTCTGCTCTGGGAGACTGAATGAGTATTTGTGTGATCATCTGGGGAAGGGAAGAGAGGGAAGGAGAGGTGAGGGGAAGGGACAGAAAAAACTGTGATGACAAAATGGTGGAAACAGTGGAAAGGGGTGGTTAGGGAAGCTTCCAATACCCTCAAACAATGAGCGTGGTTAGTCTGGTATGTGTCTCCTTATACCATGTTTGATAGAATCATCATCAGTACCTGGAGGAAGACCTTTCCTGTTCCTTAAATTGTGTGCTTCATCACTCTGTAGACATTCTTGTAGAGTTTCTAAGGAGGGGAAGGCTCTTTTTTTTAAGTGGGGTGGGAAGGAGGGGGGAGCTGTGTTTTGAATTCCAGTAATTCCCTATGTTTTATTTTCTTTTTTGGGGACATTTTAAAAATTAATATTTGAGATATGTGGGTGTTTTATTTGTTTTATTTCTAATATGAATATACAATGTAAGCGTGGTTGTATACATGCACAAAAAAACTCTTTCTGCTTATAAAAAATAATACAAGATATAGTTTGTACTAAAACCTTACATGATTATAACATTTCAGAAAGCTGCTTCAAGAGAACAATTCAACATGATTTTCTACTCTTTTTTTTTTCCACAGTCAGTTTTCAAGAAAATATACTAAAACACTTTGAATTCAGACAGACAAGTATTTACAAAAAAGAAAATGGTTTAATTAAAGTATCTAGCTAGCTTTGCAGGCAACCAGACGATGAACTGGAAGTAACTAAGCAATATATTCTGTCCTTTACTTCCCTCTTTAGTCATAGAATCATTACTGGAGCAGGTTGTTGTCTGTTGTAATTTACCATAACTTCTTTGGTTCTTATGCAATAATGCCAATTTATATCATACAGGAAGAGCTAAGCTGAGATAGTTTCTGCTTATCGAATTTTATGGAGCTTGAATTAGCTTAAAATTCAATGTGTTTTTATAGTGCTATTGAAACTTTGCATGGTTACCTTTCAGAAAAATTTCCAGAAGTGTGCAGTGTACAAAAAGTTCCCCCCCCCCCAAACTTGCACACATCTGTTTTCGATAGGAAAAAGCAAAATTATTTTCAGGATTATGGAAAATCCTTTGCTAGCATGTTAATCTTGTTAGTGAACAGTCAAATCTGAGGCAATGTCAGAAAAAAGCTTGGGGAAAGTGGCTGACCTGTCCTTCCAATTAAGTTTCCCAGTTACTAACCAGAAAATTTCTGTATTTTTCTTTGTAAAACAAACTGGAACACCTAGACAAAGATTTTTACACTTAATAATCCATATTATTATTTACTATTCTTGAAAATATCTGAGATTTAAGTTTTTAAAGCACTGAATTAAAATATTTTACTTATCACTGTAATTTCCTGATATGTGCAATTTCCAATCTGCACAATAAATTAGTGTGTTTTTATAACAAAAGCATGCGATTGACAAAGGTCAGTCAACTGATAAAGTTATTTAATGACTGACTGATATGCAGGTAAATAACTGGAGCTAATTCAACATATCTGCTTACCCAGATCATAGATACTATTAACACTTAAAATTTTTTACAAAATTTGCTTTCAAATAGAATGTAATGTAAGTGATATGGAGAAAGTCAGAATAGTCAAGACATTTTTTTTCTGAAGTCTGATTGCTTAGTATATTGCATTTTAAATTTTAAATTAAACATAGTTTAAAAGATGGTACATTTATAAAACTTTAGAATATTTTTCTAAACTTGTTTTTTAAAACTTGTTTAAAAACCCCACACCCTTCCCCCATTTTCTAAAGAAAAACAAGAGACTAGTATATGTAATATAAATAAGAAGTCCTAACTTGGGTCTACAGCTGCTGATTGCACTAGACCCCAGTCTGAAATAAATGAAACTCACTTAAACACAAATATAGTTCAAAATGAATGTCAGCTTTCTAAAATAAAGGCTATAAAGATGCTGACTCTTCAAAGACTGTAAGATACAGAGGACATGACCTTCAGAGGAAACACTTGAAGCCCTGCTGTTCTGGAGAAAGCTGCCTACACAACAGTATCTGCAGGCTAAAATGTGATCCAATACTGTACTTCCTCACTCTTCAGTTCTTAGACATGGGGCTTATTCCTTCTCTATAAAACCTTTAAGGCGGGCCATGAAATGCAAAGTTACACATCAAAAATCTCTTTATATAAGGCAACAAAATATCTTTATTTTCTCTCTTCATTTGGGAAGAACAACAGTGTAGTTTGCCCTGCTCTACACACTCCATAAATGGAAGGACTAAGTCTCAGCTCTGCTTCATATATTATGGAGGAGCTCCTGTCCTCTCCTGTCCATAGCAGGAAAATGGGGCTTAGGGATAAATCCCAATTAGAAGAACAAATCCTATCTCTAAAAATAATCAGGAGTTTCTTTCAAACACTGGGTCTGCCCAAGTGATCCTAACTGTTGGGAAAGTACACATCTAAAAACAGATAACACAACCCAGTGCCTTTCTTGATGTGAATCTTATCATGATGACCTTTTCCATTCAGTCACTCTTCCAAGCTCATCAGGATCTTTTATGGAATTTCTTAACACCTCCTGCATTATGCAGCTTTTATAAAGTCACATACATGTCGTCATTCATTAAGATATGGAAGCCAGCAAAAGAAGGCATAGTGTTGGATGCTGGTATCAGGCAGGCAGTCTGAGCTGCTTTGCCATCATTATTTTCAGCTGCTCCTGTAGAAGTGAAGACTTTTTCCAATGGCCCCTGTTTGTCACTGTTCTTCCCATCTTCTTGCTGGCTTTCTGGCTCAGTGATGGACTCTGGCTCTTCATAGTCTAGCTTGGTTTGCAGCACCACAAGGTCATTTTTGTCAAGCCATTCCTAGAAAAATTAAAATGTTAATGTTGGCAGAGATGAGTTGTCTATCAAAAGAAAAGTGGTTGTACAGATACCGATTTTCCTTTCATATTGACATATTTCCAGGATAAGCCAAAATGGCAAAGATGAAAAGGAAGCAATGTAGAGAAGGAGGACATAAAGATAGGACAGAAGAAAGACAGAATGGCAGAAAAGCAGACAGGATGCCAGAACTGCATACAAATTCCTCCTTATTCTTGAGATCACATTAAATACATCTTTTTATTTAATTAGGACCTTTAGAAAACCTTGGATGTGAAAAATATCTGGTATTCCCTCTTTGACAGACTCATGCTTTCTTCGCCCCAAGCCCTGACTTAATCTAAGACTAAATTTAGAAGATTTAAGCAACATAGCAGATCTGTATTAATGCTTCAGTACTAATTTGAATTTGTATCTTTCTTTTCACTTTGGGTTTAAAGCTATCTTTTATGTAAAAAGTTTTCAGCTTGTCACTGAAAAATTATTACTGATTTTTGATATTTAACTGGGTTTGAAAATGTAAATATTTAACCTGTTTCCCCTCAGAGGAAATTATTAGTAATTAGTAATTTAGTAATTAGTGTTTACTTTAATTAGTAATTAAAGTAAACACTAATACAGCTAATATTGACAACTAAACCACATATGTGATGGCAGGAACTCATGAGAAGCCTTAAGAAAACAAAAGTAAAACTATAATGTATTCATTTGATAGCCATTCTGTGTCTAAAGGTTTTGTGAACATGCGCCTCTGTGGCTAAGAGAGGATGTTTCCTGCTGTGACTGATGCCTCCAAATTGTCTCAGCACTAACACACTCAGCACTTCACAAACATGAAGGACAAGATCAGGTTGAAGCAAGCTCTCTGACTTATCATGCACAGGAGAGGATGCAAACATCATAATGCCATTTCAGTGGATATTGGGCCTCCAGACACCCTTAAATTCTTTTCCAGCAGTTTCTCTGTCCCTATAGCAAGTGTCTTCTCACAGTCTCAAAGCAACACTGCACTGATTGTATGAGCTCTGGTATTTGCTCTGTGGATCCTCTTGGTGATGCTGCACAAGGGGAAGGGCTTTAGGGCTTTTATCTTGGGTCAGTGAGTACTTGTGGTAATGTCTGTGCAGAGCAAGGATCAGCAGCTATTTTCAAATTATTCTCAACATTGTAGAGTTTACGGCCTGACTAAGAAGGTGATATTTACCTGTAAGTTTCCATTATGATCATCGAAGAGATCAGCAAATAGGGATTTTGGATCTGGTATAGTAGGCAGGACTGATATCTGAACCCTGCAAAAAGGAGAAAAAACATACAAATCAATGTTTTGTTACAGCACAGTTATTCAAACAAAAATCTACTTCATCACAGTTCTGTACCCACAAATATATTTTACACAACAGCACTCTGTCCTTGATTTCTTTTAAATGTATTCTAAAGTCAAAAAGCAGTTATAACAGTCTGATAACACCATCAGACTAAGAGTATTTTTTATATGAATTTTCAACCCAACCCCAGTCTAGCAAAATCCAGATTTTACACAAACTTCCAGCTAGTCAGCATGTGCTATTCTGCTCGATGCAGTAGTCAGAGCCTGCATTCTCTGACCACCCTCCCCTAGACAGGGAAGATGGTGTAGCAATCAGCTGTACTGACTGACTTAGTGAGCACAAATGTAAATGTGAAACATAGAAGTGCAGGAGAAAAAACTCCATTTATGAACTAAAAGGGCAATTAGAGTCACAAATACTTTCATCTCTGAAAATACATAATATTTGGTTTTTTTCTACCAAAAAAGCCAAAATCTGGGGTCTTCGAGAGTTTGCCTGTTGTTTGGGGTTTTTTTAATTGTCAGTTCAAAACATGAACAGCATTATTCAACAGCCAATCTAAATATTGATATGGTCTTATTAAAGTTGAATGCACTCACTCTATCCTACTGAGAAATAGACATTGATATTTATGAAGGTTGCACAAAAGAGTGTCCTTTCAGAAGAAGTAACTAGAATAACTGGCTTCTCAAGATTTAACTAGATTTCTAAAAAGGAGAAGAAATTAACTGGAAGAATTTTATTCTGAAACATTGTCTTTTACCAGAATTGTTTCAGTTTTGCAAATTAAAGGCCTTGGTGTTTGGAAGGCCAGGATGTATTATTCCTCAAATAGCAATTAATCTACTGACCTCTGCATCTTCACCATGACTTCATTTATCTAATAAGAATTTTGATAGCTAAGAGGCTTCATGTGAATGATAGCTCTATTTTCATGACATGGCTACTTAGTAGTAACAAGTAAAACTGTATTTACCTCTGCCATTTACACAGAAGGATCAGGAGGATAAGCATCACTGAAAGTACTACCAGCGAGCAACTTAAAACAATTACGATGTTTGACTGAGAAGTTATATCATCATCACATGAATCTAAGAATAATCACAAAAAGAGTATGTAAAAAAATATTTTTTGCTTTAACTGTAAATGTTCCTAATCATACTAAAATGCTGACTTTACTTTTAAAAGAAAAAAAAAAAAAACAGAACAGTTTTTAAGGACAAAAACAACAAGTTTGATTGTTCAATTGAGACTGAAAAGAAATCTACTTTCCCAAATCTTGCAACAAAATAAGATTGTGCTTTTATTTATCTAAATTGATGTGGTACAGGACAAAGGAGGGGACTTACAGGCAGCATAGATGCATCAAGT
>VYZT01003658.1:0-39782 GCA_013400735.1 Pomatostomus ruficeps
TTATTTATTATTTCTTTTTCTCCGTATTCATTTATTTATTGTTTCTTCTTCTCCTTATTCATTTATTTATTATTTCTTTTTCTCCTTGAGGTTTTGGAGGCGTGCGTTGGCTGTTTCGATTTTCAGGTGTGCTCGTTGTTGGAGAGTCTGGAGCATCCCCGTGATGGGGCTGTGGGAATCTCTGAGCTCAGGGTGACCAGGACATGGAAAACTTGGAATTTGTGGAGAATTAAGAGCTGAAATTATGTTTGGGTGGCTTTTTAAAGCCGATAGGGAGGGACTGGCGGGAGGGAGATGCTTTTATAAATTCCCATTTTCGAGGGTGTCATTCTCTGCGTTCTCCATCACATTTTGTGGTTTTCTTTGTACCCTAAATTATTCTGGATGATGCTGCGGCCCCAAAAATTGTTTTGGGATTGTTCCCGGTGTCCTGCAGGCTCAGGGCTCAGCCTGAGGAGAGATTTGATGCCCTCAGATCAAAGAGCAGCGTTTTCAAAGCAGAATTATCCCTCCTGCGAGCGCCTCAGGAACGGGGTGTGGAGCGGGGCGAGGCGGATTTATGGCGTGAGAGATTAAACAACCTGTGCCTCTCCTTCATCCTCACACCCTCCCGGATTCCTCCTCCTCCTCTGATTCCCTGGGACCATCCTGGTTCCTCCATCCCATGGAAAACAGGGAATATCACGGGGCCAACGTGACCTGGTGGGTGTTGGACCCCAAACCTTCACCCAAAACTGCTTTGGCTTTGCTGCCCCACATCCCATTAAAAGGCAAAATGATTAATTAAAAAAAAATAATTTGCCATTCTGAGAGGGTTCTTTAGCATGTGGTAAAAGTCAGGAAGGATTTTGGAAATTCAGCAATTTTTAGGGGTTTTTTTTTAGTATAAAATAGACGGTTTTAAAATTAAATCAGACCAGTCTTTAAGATAATGAATATTCTCTATCTCAAACATCTTTGCTTCAGAAATTTTGGCAGGAAAGGCTCTGGTTCTGTAAGAAACTGCGTAAAATGATGAATTTCCTCGTTGGGTCTCTCCGTGCTGCTTCTGTGGGGTGTGTGTGTTTGTTAATTGAGATATCTCTAATTAAACCTAAGAAATTCGATGTTCTGTGCAGCCCTGATTGGTACTAATTGCGCTACTGAGCAATAAAGTCAGATTTGCTTTTTTAAACCTGGAGTGACGCTCGTAAAGAATGGAAATTTTGGGGTTTGCCCTCCCTTTTTAGGGATCCCTGCTATTCCCTTTAGGGATCACTGCCATTCCATTTTTAGGGATCCCCCTCCTTTTTTAGGGATCCCTGCTATTCCCTTTTCAGGGATCCTTGCTATTCCCTTTTAGGGATCCCTGCTATTCCATTTTTAGGGATCCCCCTCCTTTTTTAGGGATCCCTGCTATTCCCTTTTAGGGATCACCCTCTCTTTTTAGGGATCGCCCTTCCTTTTTAGGGATCCCTGATATTCCTATTTAGGGATTGTCCTCCCTTTTTAGGAATCTCTGCTATTCCCTCTTAGGGATCATCCCCCTTTTTAGTGATCCCTTTTTAGGGATCGCCCTCCATTCCTATTTTAGGGATCCCTGCTATTCCCTTTTAGGGATCACCTTCCCTTTTTAGGGATTGCCCTCCCTTTTTAGGGATCAATGCCATTCCCTTTTCAGGGATCACCCTCTCTTTTTAGGGATCACTTCTATTCCCTTCTAGGGATCCCTGTTATTCCCTTTTTAGGGATCCCTCTCCCTTTTTAAGGATCCCTGCTATTCCCTTTTTAGGGATCACTGCCATTTCCTTTTTAGGGATCACCTTTCCATTTTAGGGATTGTCCTTCCTTTTTAGGGTTTTACCTGACTTTTTAGGGATTGTACTTCCCTTTTAGGGATTCCTGCTATTTCCTTTTTAGGGATCACCCTCCATTCCCCTTTTAGGGATCCCTGCTTTTCCTTTTTTAGGAATACCCCTCCATTTTTAGGGATCGCTCTCTCTTTTTAGGGATCACCCTCCCTTTTTAGGAATCCCTGTTATTCCCTTTTAGGAATCCCTGTATTCCCTTTTAGGGATCATCCTCCTTTTTTAGGGATCGCCCTCCATTTTAGGGATCAATGCCATTCCCTTTTCAGGGATCACCCTCCATTTTTAGGGATTGCCTTCCTTTTTAGGGATCCCTGCTATTCCCATTTAAGGATCCATTCTATTCCCATTTTAGGGATCTCTGGTATTCCCTTTTTAGGGATCACTGCCATTCCCTTTTTAGGGATCACCTTCCCTTTTTAGGGATTACCCTCCTTTTTTAAGGATCACCCTCCCTTTTTAGGGTTTGCCTTTCCTTTTTAGGGATCCCTGCTATTCCCTTTTAGGGATCACTTCTATTCCCTTTTTAGGGATCCCCCTTCCTTTTCAGGGATCCCTGTTATTCCCATTTTAGGGATCCCCACTATTCCCTTCCCCTGCTCTGCGCTGTCCCAAACCACCTTTGAAAAGCTCCTTTTTTTTTTCGGACAGCACAGCCCCATCAAGATCCCTCCACCTGCACCTCCAATTCCTGGGATATTTCAGCGCCAGGTGGGAAAAAAGCGGGAGGTGGAGTCCTTGCAACAACCTCTGCCACTGGATCTCTGCAGCGAGCCAGGGAGACAGCGAAAAATAGTCAACATTATTTCAGCCCAGTGGGGAAGGAGGGATGAAAGCTCCGCAAATGAATTCATTGTGACAACCTTTGTGAGGGATCCGAGCGTTTGATCTTTTTTAAAAGATTTAATAATTCTGTGGAGAGATTAAAGAAATAAAACTGGCTGGGAGGAGGGGAGGAGGAGGAAGGTAACTTTCTCTCTCCCCCCATTCTGTCAAAATAGTAAATAAAAAAGAGCAAATCCCTAAATTTAGCCGGCTTCTCCCCGCATCACCTCTTTTTTTTTGGGTGTTGGTTCATGTCGTGGTAGCAGAGGAACTCCTGGAAATGTGACCCCTCCGATACAGATTTTGGACAGTGATCTGATGTGCCGCTATCCAGTGGAAATGGAGCTAAAAAGCAAAGTGATTCCGTGCCTGGAAATCAGAATTTCCACCGTGTGGGGTTGATGGTGGTTTGCACATTCCCACAAGGCCAGAGCTTCAACCACAGCGTTGGGTTTGGGCCCAGCTGCTGAACCGGGCCCTGGAGGTTTTGCTCTGCCACTGCAGATGTATCTTAGATTAATTTCTGGTTTTTGTAGCTTAAAAAACCTCATATTTTAGAAGTTATTCTTAAAACTACCTCAGATTCCTGTGAAGCAAAAAGTAAATTCCTGGTTTTTTTGGTTTTTTGAGGTATTACTTGAAAGAAACCCCTAAACAACCAAAAACAACCCCCTCAGGGATTTAAAACAGGTAGATTTTTCTTCTAAAGGACCTGGTATTACTCTGATTTTAAAACAAGGGAATTATCTGTTGCGGTTTTTTGGGAAAATCCAACTTTTCTGCTTTGAGGAAGTACTGATAATTAAAAAATTTTTGGTTTAGCCTGGCCATTGCCTACGTTCAGCCAGCAAACAAATAAACAGAGTTTGACTGGTAACAGCTGCCATGTCGGAGTGGAAAGGGTAGGAAGAGTGGAGCAATCATTTCTCCATCAAACCCCGCACAAACTCTCCTGTGAGCAGACCCCAGGGTCCCCCAGGCCGAGCCAGGAACTCCCCTGGACTGGGGCTGCACAGGAAGGGCTCTCCGTGCAGGAATCCATTTCAAACGCCCCACGTAATGAAGATTAATTAGGCCTTCCTCGGGCAGCCCGAGTTAAATACACACAGCCAAGGCCTTGGGCTTCCTCGCGCCACCCCGAAGGTTCCACGGAAAGCAGGGGAGATTGCAAAGTGGCCGACAGGAGGAAGAGGGTCAGCTCCCCTGTAAAGTCACTTTAAAACACACCAGAGTTGACTTTTCTTGTTCACGCACAAGAATAAAATGATTTTCTGGGTACTCTGAGCAATGCAGGGGTCAGGTTTTGAGTCTGTGTGCAGCAATGCAGCTTCTCCAGCCTCGTTCCATTTAATTCTCTTTTCAGTGGCCGAGGCCATCCCATCCCCTTATTCCATGCATTATAATCCTTTTTCCTTTCAAAAGCACCAATTCATGCACCTATACCTTGAATTTTTCAACCACGAGTGGGGCTTTGGTTGGACACCAGAGCTTTGCAATGACAGCCCTTCCCTGTGCTTTGTTCCCTCTGAGACATCTCTTGGTCCTGAATGGGATCCCAGACTTGAACTTGGGCTGTGATCCTGCGGTTCCAGGGATCTGAACTCAGGGTTGATGATCTCAGAGGTCTCATCCGGTGTTAATGAGTCCATGATTTTAATTTTTCAAGGAGGGAGCAGGGCAGCGATGCCCAAGCAGAGGCTCCCCAGAGCAGAGGCCGGACAGGATTCAGAGAATAAACTGGGGATTTATTGCAGGGCCTTCAATAGGGACACCTCGGGCACTCAGAGCCTCTCCGGGAGAGGCCACACCCAAGCTGGACCCCGGGGCACGAGTTTGCTCCACTTGGATCAGTTTGGATCCATTCCCAGATCAGGGTTCATTCTCCAGTGACAATTCCAGGGGATGATGGAATTGAGCCCAAGTCTGTCCCCCCTTTTAGAGGCTCCGTTTCCATCTTTGGGGGCCTGGGCCAACGAGGTGTCCTTGAGTGCAGCCTGGAGAGGATTTGTTGTGTCTGAGCAGGATGGGAGAACAGGAGCTCCCAGCCCGTGGGGAGTGTGAGAGTTCCACACTAAAGCAGCGCAGGGGCTGGAAATAGAAAAGCTGAATCTTGAGGCATCAGCAGGGGTGCAGGAGCTGGCAGAGGGTGGACAGGAATGTCAGAGGACACCTCAGAGCGGCTGCAGGAGGAGGGGCTGTGCCAAACACCATTGGTGGCATGGGCAGGGTTTGGCTTTTCCAAACCCTTCCCGGGCACAGGCTGGCCCCGCTCGGTGCTTTGGGAACACCAGGTGGTGGCTCAGGAGCCGGGAAGGATCCCCAGCTGCTCCCACTGTGTCCCCAGCACCTCTGGGCACACAAACCCTGCCCGTGGCTCATTGGCGAGGCCGCTCTCCTCAGCCTCAAGTGGCATCGAGTGCTCGGCACAATGGCAAACGGAGCCCTGCGCTCCTTTAAAGTGATCTTTGGGGTTTCGGGTTTATTTGCAAACCCCAAAGAAAAGGGTTTTCCTCCTGGCCCCGAGCTGGAGGTGGACACTCGGAGCCCGGGCGCGTTCTGCCGGCACAATGGCAACTTATGAATAAGATCATACTTGTATTTGCATTAGCACGGCTGGCTTCTCCAGGCAGTTTTACATAATCTCCTTTTCAATGGGGAAGGGTGTCATTTCCCCTTCATTTCATACAGCCCCGCTTTGAAAATGTAGGGAGGAAGTATTTAAAGAAAGTCCGCATTTTATGAAAGGGAAAATTGCCGGCGTTCCTTTGTGTGGCTCAGTAGGATTTGGATAGATTACTCATACTTAAAAAGGAAGGGAGCTTTTGCTTTCTCTTCCCCTTTTTTAAAAACTTGCATTAACATGATGTATTGACATATTACAAAATCCAGGGAACGCTGGGGAGCGAATCAACCGCGGCTTTGTCCGCGAGTTGCAACAAATTCTCAGAACGTCGTCACCTTCGGGAATAAAATTGTCACATTTTGGATACAGGCAACTTTTATAAGGACTGAGGCTTCACTCTGGAGATAGGGACAACAGCATGTCCTCTCTCACTTGCTTTTCCTTTCTGTTTTAAAATTAATTCTCTTTTTTCCTTTCTTTTTTTCCCCCCCTTTTGATCCGATGAGCTGGGTAGGAGCGCAGCACGTTTTAACCATTTTCATAAATCAAGCGACTGGAATAGATTTTAATACAGAATTGTATTACTGCAGGAATGCCAGGCATGCAGGCTCTAAGCACTAACACTTCCATTAGCTGAATGGAAGCCAATCCTTTAGCTGTGAGCATGTTAAAGGAAAATAATTCCCCCGCTACATTTCGGAGGTCTCTGATGTCAAAAATCCTCCCTGAAGTAACTCACAACTTTTTTTTTTCCGGAGTTGTCCTCGTCTCGGGGGTGTTACAACTGGTCAGTCACGCTCTGAGGAGTATTTTACAGGCAGATATTAAAGCCCTCTGAGCTGTTCTTCTCTCCCTGACATCCTTTGATTAAAAATAAAGCCAGGGAGAAGCAGAAAATCAAGGTTCAGAGCTGCAAGGAGCTATCAGCTCCCACAAAGGCTTTCTATTCCTTGCAGGACCTATATTTATATTTGCTGATGACTCCTTGTCAATCTGACACTTGCTAATCAACCTTTGATGATAATTGTAATTCTTGCTGAGGACACTTCATCCTAGGAGGTCAAAAGGACATTTTGTACACAGAAATGCTCTCCGTGCACGTGTGTGCCTGGGTCTGTGGGCACATGTTTATATTTACAAGGGATGTTGATGCTAACACTTCTTTTTTTTGGGCTAATTTTTTTTATAATTCTCCTCTCCCTCATTCGCTGCCGTCTTTTTGCCTCTCTGAAATGCTGCTCGTCGCTCAATCATTTACCCAAATTGAAAAGGGAGGGGTTGAACCTGCTGCTCAAAACAGAGGGGGAAACGCAAGACAATTTTAAAGGTACTTTAGCAAAAAAAACCTTGATAAATATTCAGCGCACATTTTTTTAAAAAAAAAAAAGAGAAGGGTTTTTGTGAAATCAGTTGATAACATCTTCATCTAAATCCATTTATTATTTCCTATGTGAAAAGCACTTAGCTCAACAGGGCTCTGAGGTTTCCAGGTACCATCAGATCAAGAATCTGGAGTTGAGCACGGATAAAACACAACAATGTTTGTTATTTTCTCCCTCCAAGAAAGAAAGCAAATAACTTCAGGCATCTGACACTGATGGTGTTGACTAAGCCAATTGGGAGGCTTTTCATTTCATATTTTGGCACTGAATTTTATTCTCTTTTTTTGTGTTTCCTTTTTTGTCTTGACATTCCACAGGTTTTGGATGTGTCGGGCTAACCCCAGCCCAGATCTCTGCAAATAATCAGATTCTGGATTCTCTTTCAGGGCCCCACGTTTGCTGATGAGTTCTGGGTTTGTAATTTGGGTTCCCAATATCGGGAATTTGACCAAAGGCTCAGAGGATGGGTTCCCACTGGCCTGGGCCGGTTTTGGGAGGACAGAGGGAAGCAGCACCGCATCTCTGTGCTCACGGGGCACGAAGAGCTGGGATTTGGGATCGCTGAGCTGCTGGAGGGCATCCCCCCTTTAATTGCCCTTTTTCGGCTGGTGTGCCAGCCTTGGAGCAGCAGGGCTGGGATAAGGCGCAGGATAATCCCTTCTTAGAGGAATCGCAGCATCACCTCAGTGCCTGGTACCCAGAGACCGCTGCTGCCTCCAGAACTGACCTCAATCAGAGCGCGGGGCGAAAGCAGGAAAGCAAATTATCTCCCCGCTTCCACAGTTTGCTCCCGAAGGACTCCAGAACCTTGCATAAACAAAAACTAATTATAATACACACACACACACACGCGAAAATTTAGTAAAAACTCGAAGCTCTGCTCGCGGGCGGAACAAAAAAGGGAGCTGGGAGAGTGAATGTCACAGTGCCATCTACTGACGCCAGCCCCGGCCGGGGAGGGAGAACACCCAACTGCAGGGGAAGAAAAAATAAATAAATAAGGCTGGCAGTCTTGGAAGGATTATGTTTAAAGGAAGGAGATGACTGCTAATTAATGTGACAAGAGAGAAAGCCTCACCTCCTGACAGGTTATTCATCCCACCAGTGTCAGGATCCTCCTCAGCGCTGTCTGTTCCTGTAATTCCTGGAAAAAGCCTCGTGCTGGAGGAACAGCTGACCAGAGAGCCCTCAGTGGCAGCTCCCATATTTGCTGTTTTGTCTTGAGGAGCTTTACACCGGAGGAGAATTACAGCCTGCTCCGTGGCAAGCAATTTGGAGACATAAAGGAATTGCAATTGTGGGATCAAACCCCGCTCTGTGCGCTGTGAGATAACTTCAGCTGCCACAGAAAATGAGCGGGGACTTGGAGGCAGGTAGGAGCAACATGTAATCCAGTTGACACAAATGAAAAGATGATATTGGCAGGAAATTGGGCTGCGTGTGAATATAAAGGCTGTTGAATAACAGGGAATGGGAAATGACATGCTCAGCAGCAGCGAGGCAAAGATGAAAGGAGTTCAGGAAACATTTGCACGGGAGAAGCCAAGCAGGAGTCAACAAAGGCTGGAATTCCGCGTGCTGAAGCCTTCAGTCCTACCTGAGCTCGGGGTTGGCAAGGGGTAGAGTGTCAGAACAATCCGAGTTTGTTCTCTGGTTGCTAACGTGCCAGCTGCAGTGGGGGCTGAGATGTTCAGCTAAACCATTACTAAGCAAAATGAGGCATCACCCTCGGTAATTCCAAGGTAAGGATGAGCAGGGAGTGACTGGGAATGGAGAGGCAGAGGGGAAAAAAAAAAAAGTCAAGAGGTGAGGAGACTGCAGCATGTGGATTGAAAAAAATATCCTGTGTGTTCTGAAGGGTTGTGTCAAGCACAAGAGTGCAGGAGGAGGGGAGAAGTGAGCACCTGAGATTCACTCCAGACCCACGTGGCAGAGGGAGCTGACACCCTGAGAGAGGCCAAGAGGTGGAAGGAATCATGAACAGCCCTCACGAGGTAAAAGCCGAAGAAATATTAGAGCTGTTACAAGAGAGCAAGCGGGAGAAGCTGAGATTTATGAGCTCTTCTGGAGAGCAGCCATGGTTTGTCTCTATCTCCTGGTAACTGGTTCTTGGTCGGAGCTTCCTCGGGTCATCACACTGGTGCCAGGGCTCTGCAGGGTTCTCAGTCCTTCCTTCGGATCATCCAGCCGGACAAAAGGAACACGTTGAGTGCAAGCAGGCTCTGCTTTGGGGGAGCTGTCCTGAGAAGAAAAAGCAGTGGAAAAAAATGAGAGGAGAGAGGATTTTCTGATGGCACCACCTGTCTCCTGGCTGTTCACATTTCCCTCCCCTCTTTGCGGTGGTTTTGAGGACTGGGTTGGAGGATGGATGTGGAAGAAGGGAAGGTTCCAGACAGGACCAGGACCGTGGCTGGGCTGTGGCTGAAGTCCCCTGCAGGACATTGATCTTAAAAGTGACACCCAGAGCGTTGCCTTGGAGGAGAGCCAGCAAGGGAACTCCAGCCTGGTGCTCATTTTCTCGCTCTCATCCTCTTCCTCCTTGCTCTGCTCTGTTTAAAGTTGGTTAAGGAGACTCCAGACCTGTCCTGGGCCATGTGCTCCGCACAGCACCTGGGACAGGCTCCTGCTGAACGTTCCAGCATCCTGGCAAGGGCTCTGCTCTCATGTTTTGCAGCTGATCCAGAGATTTCAAACAGCAGTTTAATTTTTCCTCTTTTAATTTAATTGGAGAACGTAAAGGGAGCTTTTGACTTTTACTGGTGGAACCTGAGGAGGACCGAAGCCGTTTAAACTTAACCGACCTTAATCGTGCAGGGCACCCTTCTAAACTTTTGTTTACCTCCTGTGTGAGCTGCTGAAGAGAGGAGGGGAAAAAAAGGAAGAAAGAAAAAAAAAAGCAGCTTTCAGTTACTAAACCCCCTCGTGGTTTTGAATTCCAACCAAGTACATCCAGCCCTGCCAGCCAGAAATGCCAAAAGGAGGAAAGCTGCTGAATCAGAGGAGAATCAGGATTGGGAGGATGGTGGGGAATATGAGAGTAGCGCTAGGTGAGTTCGTTTGATGGACTCGTTGCTGCTTTGTATTTGCAGATCTGGGAGCAAACTTCTCGGGGCTTTTATTTATCATCATCGGCGGCTTTTGTTCCTAAATTATTTAGCAAATGTTTTCTGGGAGCCTCTCCCAGCATATAGATGAGTTATCCCCAGCTCCTTGCTGCTCTAATGAATCAATTCTGCAGCTCTGGGCTGAGCCTGCAAGATGCCAAAAGCTTTGGGTAAACGGGGGAGCTCCTGGTGCTCTGCACCCCTGGGGCTCAAATCGCATTTGCAGGGTGCAGAGTGGCCACTTCAACCCTGGGGTTTCCCTTCTGCTCCCCCAGTGAGTGACTCTTGAGGGTTTTCAAGTCCCCCGGGTGAAGGCTCCTGCCACGAGCGCTCAGAGCCCCCCTTTGTCCCCTCTGTGGGGGCCTCGTGGGCTGGCAGCTGGTGGCAGGTGCTGGACACTGGTCCAGCAGCAGCAGACGGTCACCAGGCTGCTTTGGTGCCCTCATTCAATCCTTCCCATGGCTCTGCAGTGCCCACAGAGTGGACAGAGTGGACAAATGGCCCTGCCACGGTGACTCTGATGGACCCTCCTGCCTTGGGCTGCTGCAGAATCCCCACCACCTTCACCAGGCTGTCGTTTCTCTTCGATTTCTCAAGCAGAGACATCTTTGACAAAAGTGAAACAATTCCACTGCAGCTGGGAGCTCTGAGCAAGTGTCCAGCTCCCCGAAGGCTTTATTGGGGTGCCAACCCGAATCCAGTTTGATTCTGAGGCACCAAGCAGCCCCTGTGGCTCATTCCCAGCTCATTTATTGGTCTGAAAAGCACCGGTCTGGTGGCGTTATCAGGAGATTTGGGGGATACAGCGGGACTGTCTTTGCTCAGCTGCTCCAGGAAGCTGTGCAGTCATCAGCTGATTAATGGCAATTTATTTCGGAACAGTCTGGCCATGGCTGTCTGCTTCTCCTGAAGATCCTGTTGTGTCCTTTCTCCGCCACACTCGCAGGAGTTTTGCTACAGTTGCTGCTGCATATGCTCAGGCCATAAAACATTTACAGCTATTGCAGAAATTGCTGCAGTAGGCAATTTTCCTCATTAATTTTACCATTCTGGATGGGATTTCACGAGGTGTGAAGGCATGCAGAGTCATACCTGACACTGTCCCTGCTCCTGCTTGTAACACCAAGCCCTTCGAGGAAAAATGCAATCAGAGGGGGGTGTTTGAGGGGAAAGGGAAGTGGCAGCTCCACATCCAATGATCAGTGAGAGAATCACGGAATATCCTGAGCTGGGAGGGACCCACAAGGATCATCCCTGGCCAGCTCCTGCTGCCGTGATCCTGCTCCAGCTCCTGCAATTTTACTCTGATTGTTCTTTGCTCCTTCTTGCCCGAGACCACGGAGACGTTAAAACACCTCGGGGACCCTGCAGGGAGAAAGGGGCTGTAAAAATATAACAACAATGATTTCTTTCTGCCGCCTCCTCCTGAGGAACCTCTGAGGGTGTTTCAAATATCAAAGAGCAAGGAACCCCATTGTGGTGTTGTCCCCCGGGAAAGGTGGGAGAAGGAGGCCCTGGGAGGTGGAAGGAGCTGTGCAAGGCTAAATGTGAAGCCAGCAGCAGATCAGGGCACAGACCTGAGGGCAGGCTTTGGGTTCTGACCCTTTTTGAGGGATTTGTCCCCATTTTGGGGATGATTTTTTTAATCTGTGCCCAGACACTTCATATCTGACCAAGATTTGGATGTTTCCTGCAGAAAGAAGGCTCCTCTTCCATTTAAAATGATGCCTCCACTGAAATACAACCACCGCCATGACAAATCACAGAATGCTCTGCTCCATCCTCTGCCCCAGAGCTGCACCTCAGCCTGACTCTCCTGTAAATATTAAGACAGATGATGGATGGGGATAGGTCAGAGCAGAGATCTGGAATTATTCTTTCCATATTCCAAAAGAATGAGCTCGTGCTATTCCTCACACTCCCAAATTTGCCCCAATTTACAGGGTAGATAAGGCTGGAATTTCGAAGGGCGACATCACGAACCGCTTTCCTTATTGATCGAGCTTTTAATGTGCCAACAATGAAAACAATAAAACTTGCATTTAAAAACAAACATCTCCAGCACAGGAGCTGCATTAAAATGACACAAATTGCTTTTGTGGGCTGAATTTAACAGAACACCCATGAGGTTCCACTTAAAAACAACAAGCCAACAAAAATCAAATTGCATTGTTTTACAGGCAAACAAAATGGTGAGCGCGCCTTGGGCTACGTTTTCAGCGGGTTTTCTTGGGAGATCAAAGCTTCCATCCCATTAACCCTTCAAATGTCGGCCTGGTGAGTTGCTGGAGCTTCTGGTGCTGCCTCCAGCAGGGAGCCAGGGCTCTGCCTGGCTCTGCTGCTGCTCCTCCTCCTCGTCTCCCCCACCGGCATCTCCACGGAAGCGCCACCTTGTAAGTGGGCAGAGTTCAAACAGACGGTTCAGCCAGCCCACACTGCTTTCCCGTTTTACTAACTTGGAGATCTGGCCAGAAGCCAGCACTAAAATACATTTTTTATTTTTTTTTTCTTTTTTATCATTCGTGTGGCGCTGCATTACCCCGCTGGCAAGTGGCTGAAGGAGGCTTTGTTGGCCAGCAGAGCCACTTTGGAGCAAATTAGGGTTTGTTGGGTCCTTGTTCGTGATCTCCTGGACGTCAGGTATGTTGGTGATGGATAGGTGGTCGCTCGCAGTGAAGGAAAGCTGATTTCTTTTGGTGTTTGTCACCTGTCCCAACAAGCACTGGGCATCTCACGTGTTTCCTAAATAAATAAATGCCCACCAGATGCCACTTGCTGAGGGTTTGATGCTTTCTCAGGGACAACAGGACAGTATTTTGCACAAATATTCCTGTTCCATGTGACAGGCCCGATCCTAACCTGCCTTCACCCTACATCCCTGCTCTGCTGGGACCTTGCCTCGTGTAAATACAAAAATCCTTCCGAGCAGTTAATTCCAAATATCTGCGTGTCCACGTACATCTCAAAGATCAGGAAGACAGAACAGATGGGGCCTTCTGGGATGGGTTTGGGAGCACGGAAAGCTTTGGGAAAGCAGCAATTTTTCACCGTTCTGGGACTCATTTAGGAGCATAGAAGGCTTTGGGAGCATGGAAAGGTTTGGGACTATGGAAAGGTTGGGAGAGCAGCAGCTTCTCCCTGTTCTGGGACTGGTTTGGAAGCACAGAAGGGTTTTGGAGCATGCAAAGGGTGGGAGAGCAGCAGAACTCTCCCCTCTGAGTGTTTGGGAGCTGGAGGATTTACCCATCCCAGCCCGGGGTGATACTGACAGTCCAGTCGGACGCTCAGAGCGTTTGGAACCTCGCCAGGAGAAAGGGGTCAAAAGGGAGGATTTTTTTCATTAATTTGGTTTTTTTTAAAAAAAAAAGAGAAAAGAAAGAGGAGGGAGGAGCCTGAGCTGAGGAGCTGCTGGAGCTGTGGCAGAAGGTGGCCGAGCTGCAGCTCACCCGGCAGCGAGCTGCGCTTCCCCTGGCCGGGCCTCCTGCGCTCATGCCAGAGCTGAATTCTGAACACCGCGGCTCCGGTGCCAGCCCCCAGCTGTGTCCAGCTGTGTCCAGCTGTGTCCAGCTGTGCCTGCAGCCCCTCACCACTGGCTGCTCCCCCAGGAACAGCCCCTCTCCCCACAGGGCTGCCCTGGCCCATGGCTGCAGCTTAACAACGCCCGGGCCTTTCCTGGCAGGGATTTTGGGGAGTTTTACACCCCCAGATAACTCAGCCATGTGCTGGATTTGGGTTTGATTTCACCTGAGGGCCTCAGTCCCACACCCTGTTGTCCCCTTCCCTTTAGGAACTCCTCATCCTGGTGCTTCCCAAGGAAAAATGGAAGCCGACCTCGCTGCGCTTTCCTTTGGAAGGATTTGGGATGTGAAGGCCTGAAAGGCCAGGGACACAAAGCTGAGGTCTCTGTGACCACGGACAGGACCTGGGGAGCAGCTGGAGCTGTGCCAGGGGAGGTTTTGGTGGATTTTAGGAAAAGTTCCTTCCCCAGAGGGTGCTGGGCACTGCCCACGCTCCCTAGGGAATGGCCTCACAGAGCTCCAGGACAACGCTCTCAGGGACAGGGTGGGATTTTGGGGATTCTGAGGGGCCAGGAGCTGGACTGGGGGATCCTTGTGGGTCCCTTCCCACTCAGGATATCGTGTGATCCTGCGAAATCACACCCTGAGGGCTGTCTCTTCCTAAACACCTGCAGGGACACCTCCCACGGGGTGGCAGGGCCCGTTTGTCACCCTGCAGTGACCACGTCCCACGGCAGGGTCCCTAAATCTGAGCTACAAACTGCAGGCACTGAATAAAAATCGCCCTTTTCACCCTCAGTGTGCGGGCGCTTCACAAAAAACGCCACAAATCTGAGGAAAATGAGCAAGAAAAATAATAAGAAGAATATTTGACAGGTTTTTATTATTTTAGAAACTGGCTGACGATTGGATTGGATGATTTTAAAGGTCTTTTCCAACCATGAAGTTTGCTGGGTGCTGCACAAGGTTAAAGGAGAATCTCTGCCTCGGGAGCATTTGCAGAGCAGAAGGTACAGAAGTTTTGTCATCTTCACTCCTACTTTTACTCGATTCTAAATCTGTGAGGAGGAAAATTGCATTTTATCATGGGTGGGAAAAAAAAAAAAAAGGCAGCAGCCTTTTCCAATGTCTTTATTTCTGGCAGTTTGGGGATATTTAGGACTGGCAGAGGCTGTTATTGCATATAGAAAGGTTTTATTGCTTCCCCTCCAGTGCAAACTCAGTCTTGTCTGTCCCCTCAATTTCCCCTTTTGCTACCGGGACGAGGAAATGAAGAGAAAGGAGGGAAACACCAAAAAAAGCAGCGCTGGCTTGCCTTTGTCTGCCACTCCGAACTCGCACATGTCTTTTGGGGGAGAGGGGAAGCCAAACTGAGTCTCCAGCCAGCTGCTCCTGCCCTATCAGCCACGGCTCGAGAGGAGCTGGGAGGGAGCCGCCTGTGCCACCCTCTGCCCGCGGTTTTGTCTCCGCAGCTCCACGGCTCTTGCAGAGACTTGTCCCAGGAATTTCACATACCACAGCCAGGCCTGCCAGGACGCTGCTTTTCCCGCAGTTTTCCAGGGGATTTCAGGAATGTGGGGAGCTGCAGGAAGGCTGTGCTGGACACCCACGTTCCAGGGAGAATTTCCCCACACAATGGGTTGCATTTAAAGAGGATCGCCAAGGCCAATTTCCAATGTGAAGAGAGGTGTGATTTTAATTTCGTTTTTTATGAATTCTTTCCTTTTTTTTCCCCCTAATCCCATCGTCATTATTCAGCTCCGAGCCCCTCTGCCAAAGGCAGATTTGAAATGCAGCTCCTTGCCCTGGTGCCAGGAGAAAGGCTGACCTGGGCGCTGGTGGCACCATGACAGGGTTCTCACCACTCCCAAGGTCTTTAAACCCATCCCCAGCTCTGAGGCCGCTTTTCAATCATCCGGGAACATCCCTGATTTGTCCTCGCTGTAGGATGGTGGATGCGGTTTCCACAGGGCAGAATTTGGATGGACTTTGCTTCCATCTGAGGGCAACAGGGCTGCTGGGAGGCAGCAGGGAAACATCATCTCCTTACGGGGTGCTGGCGGCGCCTTTGGGGTGGGAATGTGCGATCCCACCCCTCTGGTGATCCCACAGGGTCGTGCTGGACTCTCCTTCACCCCACACAGCCATGGAGGTTGGGCAAGCTGGGACTTTTCACCGGCCCCACGTTCCCACAGCTGCTTCCATGCAGGAAAGTTAATATCGTGGGGTTTTCTTCTTGGGACAGCCAGGGAGCCACGGCATCAAACGAGCAGGACCTCGAGGGCTCAGGAGGCATCCTGGAGGCATTAGCCATGGCTGGCATTCGATCCAACAACTGAGCCTTTCCTGCTTTATTGATCCAACCTATCCGCGCTCGTGCATGCACAACGGGCCCCATTATGAGGGCGGCCCTGCCAAGAAACCCCGGAGAAGGGCAGATGTTTCCCACCCGAAAAATTCACCCCTCTCAGGCCGGGAGGGAGAGAGAGGCCTCTCCCCGGGACCTCCAAGGCACAGGGGTGAACATTTCTGGGTGTTCGTGCACGTTTGGAGCAGCAGAGGAGAGGTTTGTTCGTGTTCCCAGCAGGAATGGAGCTGGGATGGCGGAGGAGAGCGGCTGCTCTCAGCTGGAGCATCCTGAGGGCTCCGGGCATGGCCACACCTGGACTTTAGGAGAGGTTTTTTCTCATCAGAATAATTTCCTGATGGTTGGCGTTGATGCTTCTTGGATAAAAATGCTCGTGGAGGGGATGGGATTTAGGTCCGAGTGTTTCAAGAGGGATCTTGGGGTATAAAAAGGGATCTCGAGGTCTGAAAGGGATGTCCAGGTCAGAAAGGGAATATCCAAGTCTAAAAGGGGATCTCTGGGTCTGGAGAAGATACCTTGTTAAAAAAGGCAAATCCTGGTGTTCTCCAGGTGTGAGAAATGGGTTCATGTTCTCCTCCAATGAAGTGAAAGCAAAGAACACTGAATTTCTAAATATTCAGCCACCAAAATATTGATAAAAGGACACTTTCATTTAAGCTTTTACCTCCCTGAGAAAAACCTTTGTTTTGGGGAAAAAAACCCCAATTTATTGACTCTTTCAAATCAAAGTGGAGCATTCCTGAAGTGGAGGTGTGCTCCCCATCCTCCTCCAAATTAAATGCTCCAATTTCCAATTTGCAAATCACTTTTCACCTCCATTTTTGTACAGCACAAATACTTTTTATTTAAGTCAAAACACAAATGAAGTTCTTTGGGTTTTAGTTGGAGCCGTGGAGGAAATATTTGGTGTGGGAACGGAGGGGATCTTTGGGCACCTCAGCATTTTGAACGTTTCTGATTTTTGAAAATACACCTCAAAATGTGGGAAAAAATCGGAATTCAAGGAGAGATTCCAGCCTACAAGAAGCAGCTCGGTGTGAAGGTCAGAGCTCTGTGTTCCTGCACAGCACGTGCCAGAATATTTCACTGCTGGGACACAAAGTCTGTATTTGAGCAGCCATAACTCACCCGAGGAATTGACAGATTGGAATGCACCTGGGCCGGGCTGTTGGGCGCTAATATCATTCCCAGTTTTCCCTGGCGAAAGGCAGCTGGGATAGTTTATGGCATGTCCAGCCTCTCTTAGGGGCTGCTGTGCTTAAATCTGGCCCCAAATTAAACCTGTGGGGTGGGACCCCTCGAGGGACGGATAAATTCAGGAAACATGGAGAGGCCTCCGTGTTTCCCACGTGGCTGTGCCAAACCCTTTAAGGCCACCTCAAAAAATATCCGAACCACTCCAAAAAAATCAGAACCACCCCAAAAAAGTCAGAACCACCCCAAAAATCACCAGTTGCTTCTGAAAATCGAGGCTGAGCTCCTGAGCAATAAATCCACGTGCGTCGCTCAAGAACAATGGGGCTCAATGAGANAAGGCCACCTCAAAAAATATCCGAACCACTCCAAAAAAATCAGAACCACCCCAAAAAAAATCAGAACCACCCCAAAAAAGTCAGAACCACCCCAAAAATCACCAGTTGCTTCTGAAAAATTGAGGCCGAGCTCCTGAGCTGCTCTGCTGGCAGTGAAGAACAATGGGGCTCAATGAGATGAGAATTATTTTAATGCTTAAATCTGGCCCCAAATTAAACCTGTGGGGTGGGACCCCTCGAGGGACGGATAAATTCAGGAAACATGGAGAGGCCTCCGTGTTTCCCACGTGGCTGTGCCAAACTCGTCCCTTTAAGACCACCCCAAAAAAGACCAGAACCACCCCAAAAATCACCAGTTGCTTCTGAAAAATCGAGGCCGAGCTCCTGAGCTGCACTGCTGGCAGTGAAGAACAATGGGGCTCAACGAGATGAGAATTATTTTAACGCTTCGGACGGCTGCCAAGTCATTTCCTTCTCCTTTATTGATTTTTTCCGTTGCCAGTAAATACACGAAGGATGAAAGCGAGGGGGGAAAAGCGAAGTGTTAAAAAGGAGGCTGCAACAAGATCTGTCCCCCGAAACCTCTGGGCAGGAGGAGGACATTTTGAGGCAGAAGGAAGCCGGGGGATCCGTGGAGGCATTTCCAGGGGTAGCAGACAGCCCAATATTATTTTCCTTGCCTGATCCTTTACTTAGATTGGCTCCTGTTTCTTCCCCTCATTGTGCAGTCCCTGCGTGAGCCGGGCTCCGGGTAAAGACATTCCACCTACATTCCTTTGCCACCGGCTGAGAGCAGGGGGGGAGTGCAATTATGTGGGCTGGAGACACAAAAGGCTCTGCTCCGCAGCTCCAGCTCGTAAACTTCAGTTCACTTTGCCCCTCAAAAATATTTTAAAATCCCCCGAAAATCCCCAACTAAACAAAAAACCACTGAAGAATATGGTTCATTCCTCTCCTGCCAGCCTGGAGTGAAGGGTTTGGAGTTGTCACTGTCCCACCTTTAAATATTTCCCTCCCCAGCACTCTGGAGATCACCACAGAATAAATAGGTTTTGATTTTTTGGCTGGGTCAGTGCTTCTCTCTGGCTTTTTTTTCTCACGTGCGTCTTCTCCGTGCTCATCACAGAATCCCAGAATGGTTTGGCTTGGGAAGGACCTCAAGGATCCTCTCATTCCAACCCTCTGCCATGGGCAGGGACACCTTCCACTGGAATGGGTGAGGTGGGAACAGATTGAAAATTCCTTGGATGAAAAGGCCACAGGTGATTAATTTTCCAGGGATGCTTATGTCATAAATTTACTGCGATTTAATGAGGGCCATTATGGCATTTATCCAAGAAGTTTCCAGGCTACAGGTGTGACCCTGCCTTTCTCCATCCTCGAGAGTCGTGTGGCACCATCCTGGCTATAAATCCTGGGAATATCCCACCCTGGGCACCCCTGGAAGGGAGCTGGCTCTAGAAGGAGACACGGAGCTGTCTCTAAACGCTCTGGGAGCCCCACAAACCCAGAAGTGATGAAATCCTCCAGCTGAGGACACTGGAGGGTGGGACGAACTGTTCAGAAGTTCACAGGACCTGGAGCTTTTCCAGGTGAGCATCTCGAGGCCCTTGGCAGGGGCAGGGATTTGCGATTCCACTCCTGAGCACGGAACTTCATTAGCCGAGCTCTGTGCACGAGCAGGGCTTTGGAAACGCTGCTGCCCTGCTGCCCGCATCGATTTCTGTGCCCCCGCACTCCTTCTCCCCATTCTGTCTAATAAGCAAATTTCATTACCTGACTGCACAATTTTTCCTCTGGGCCATTAGAATTGCTGGGCTGTATTCCTGGCAGAGCCCTTAATTAGAGATGGATCAGAACTGATGTCATTAAAGCGACCCATTAACCACACTCCTTCCTGTGGCTCCAAATGCAGGTGGTGCAGAGAAAATGGGACCTGGATCCCAAATCGTCACTGGGTTCCCTGTGCAGAGCCCCAGACCTGCTCAGACACCCAAAGATGGAGAAGAAAAGTCAAATTAAACCTCCCACAGGTTCTGCCTCACTTGTCCTGACACAGGAAACACCTCTGGCTTTATCCTGCAACCAAAGCGTTGGTGACGTTTAAAGGATTTCATTTCTCACTGCGCGTTTTGGAAGGCTGGGTCCTTACTCCAACAAGGTAAAAGTGTTATCATTTTCCTCCAGTCCCATAAAAATCTTCTGAGATAGAGACTTTCTCCTTTAAGCACCCTTGAGAGCCCTCTGGAAGCCAGTCCAACTTTTATATTTCCCTATAAACCCCAATTAGCTCGGAATCCATAGGCTGGGAGAGATATTTTGGCTTTCTGCTGCCTCGCCCAGCAGCCTGGGCACTGGCTGAAATAAATTACAGCTCTTTTTAGAGCTGGACGTGGCCAGAGGTGGACACAGAGGAGCTGAACACGATGATCTCAGAAGAGATGCTCTGAATTAAGCAGGAGGTTGCTAAGCCACGAGACTGCTGCAGTCTCCAACCAAAGTTACAGCGCTGAGTCCTTGCACAGAACGGGGTTTTCCGAGGAAAAAAGGTCTGCAAGGACACAACCTTAGCTGGATATGGCTGGAAAAATCTCCTGGAGTCATCCAGGATTTCATCTTGTGCCTCTTACAGCATCCACGAGCAAACCCAAAGAGGCTCCCCTGCCCCAAAATCTGGAGCGTGCAGAACTGAGCTCTGCCTGGCTCTGGTGATTATATTTATTTCTGCGGGTATTACAATAAAAAGAATGTTTCATTCTCCCCATTCTCCATGGGCTGCCCCGGCTTTTCCCCAGGGAGGGCTCAGCACATATCTCACATCATCCATCTCCAGGGCCGGGACTGGATGGGCTTTAAGGTCCCTTCCAACCCAAACCACTCCAGGATTTTATGATCTTTCCAGAAAGTTTTTCCCACCTCCCCACCAGCCCGAGAGGGTTAACTTGGCCTTTCCCTGGACCTAGCAGGGCAGCACCTGCTAGCAGGGTGGGGTGTTCCCTCGTACAGCTTCTCAGAGGCAGATTATCACCATCATCATCATCATCATTATTATTATTATTTTGTGAAATAACACGTTCCTTTGTCTGTGTCCTACCCCACAACCTTCGGTCGAGCCTCGCTGGTCTCTCGGCCCTCGCTGCCAATTTCGCTGCTCTGCCTGTTTGCAGAAACCTTAACTCCGTGTTTGAATTGGCCTGCAGGATGTGTTTGAGGAGGGCGAGAGACTGAACAAAAATGGGAGGCTCTCATCCCCCCAAAAAGAAGCGTAATTTGCCTTTAAAGGCTCTTAAACAGCAAACACATTCTGTCTGATCCTCCTTAATAAAGTATCCCAGCAGTGCTACAGTGCCTTATTTGAGGTCTGTGCAGTCTCATTAAATTTGATGTGTCACAGAGGGCTTGGACATGTGAAAAGGGAGGCTGCAGGAACCAGGATTGAAGTTTGCCAGATTTGCTAAGGAAAAATGATTCATTATGGCTTTTCAAAATGGACACCCTTCAGGCTTCCCGCTCCATTGATTGTGTGAGCAGCGGAGAGGGAGCGGAGGGGCCACCGCAGCCTGCAGATTTAACCCTTATTAACAGCTGCCTAAATTAAGGATTCGGTTTGATCTGGGGAGATGTGCTCGCGGTCTGCGCTCGGAGTAAAGAAAAGAAAGGTTATTAAAGATTCAGGGGCTGGATGGCGCCGCTGCAAACTCCAGGCTGGCGCTGCTGTAGGGCCGGGAGGAGGGCGGAGGCTCCGGGGCGGGCTCAGGTCAGGCAGGGTCCTCCTGACCCAGCTCTGCACCCAGAACAGATGCTCAGAGCAGCATCCTGCATCCCAGAGCCTTGGGAAAGGTGCTGGGAGGTGGTTTCGGGGCATCCCTGTGGGGTGGTCGGGGTTTGAGACCGGAACGTGGTGGTGCCGTGTAGATGCACAAGGACACTTTAATGGGGTTGTCTCCTCCTCCTCCTCTCCACGCAGGAAGATTTCCTGGAGCTCTGGTTCATGCATTTGGGCCTCGTGGGAGTCAGCAGGTGACAGCTCTGGAGCATAGGATGCGGCTGATGCTTTGGGGTTTGAGTGTTGGAGCTGGAATTCCAGTCAGTCCGTGTCCAGCTGGACCATTCCCTTGAGAGCTGCACCTCGTGGGTCCCTTCCAGCTCAGAATATTCCGTGATCTGGGAATAAAAGTGGTTCAATCCTGAAAAAAACTTTCCAGGTACCTTCCCTGTGCTTTGCTGGGAGTGGAGCCAGTGCAGGGGGGTTTCTCTCTTCAGTTTTCTGTGCTGCTGGTGGGTGAGGAGAGGGAGGGTTGGAAAGCTGGGGCAGGGATGGTACCAGCACACAGTGATGCTATTTTGGGATGTAAGACAAAGATTAGGCTGGACACCCAAAAATCAATGTATCCAGGGGTGGTGAGCACACCTGGATGGTGTCCTGGGTCAGGGACTCCAGAGAGCAGCAGGAATCAGGGAATTCAGGGATTTCAGTGCCCGTGCGATGGTACCAGCACAGTGACGCTATTTTGGGATGTAAGACAGAGACAGATCTGTCTGGACACCCAAAAATCAAAGTATCCAGAGCTGGCGAGCACACCTGGTTGCTGTTGTGGGTCAGGGACTTCAGGAATCAGGGAATTCAGGGATTTCAGTGCCTATGTGATGGTACCAGCACAGTGACGCTATTTTGGGATGTAAGACAGAGAAAGGTTAGGCTGAACACTCAAAAATCAATGTATCCAGNAGTGCCCGTGCGATGGTACCAGCACAGTGACGCTATTTTGGGATGTAAGACAGAGACAGATCTGTCTGGACACCCAAAAATCAAAGTATCCAGAGCTGGCGAGCACACCTGGTTGCTGTTGTGGGTCAGGGACTTCAGGAATCAGGGAATTCAGGGATTTCAGTGCCTATGTGATGGTACCAGCACAGTGACGCTATTTTGGGATGTAAGACAGAGACAGATCTGGCTGGACACCCAAAAATCAACATGTCCAGAGCTTGTGAGCAAACCTGGGTGCTGTCATGGGTCAGGGACTCCAGGAATCAGGGAATTCAGGGATTTCAGTGCCCAGGTGATGGGAGCAGTGACCCAGCCAGGCCTGAGGGTGTGGAATTGTGCCCTGGGCACTGCCACACCGAGCCCTTGAGCAACAGGCTCCTCACACATCCCATCCTCATCCTCTCCCTCCTCTCCCCGTGAGAGCTCTAAAATCCACAATACAGTCACATTTCAATCCAAGACACCAGAGGGGGCAAACAAAAAGAGAGGCAGGAAAAGTGATCTGGGGGATCCATGTCCCTTCCTTGGGACAGCAACCAAAAGGAGCCAACCCACCACGGGGGATTTCTGGAGGCCACAAAGAATTCTCCTGATTTGTGGCATCTGAGCGAGGGGGCCGAAAAGAGAAAAAAAAAACATTTGTGCTTTTAAAAAGGTTGTAAATCACAGCCTGAATGTTCACCATTTACATGTTAAGTGAAATGGGATGTCAAACCATTTTGCTTTATGTTTATTTTCGAATAGTGTACGCTTTGCTGTCCACTTTCTCCAGTGCCTGCGCCATTTAAATCATATTGTATATAGCCCAGGATGCAGGGGAATATAAATCTCCCGGGGTGTGCGTATACACCAATTATTCTCGGGAAATGCAGCCAGCCAGAGTTCACAGTACCTGAGACACATGAACACGGCGGCCGTGCTATTTCTGGGCATTTTTTGGGGGGGATTCTTATTCATCATAAATTTAAGAATAAATCCACCAGCTTGGGTGGTGTGACACAGGTTAAAAAAATGCGTGTAAAGCAAGATCTTTTAATTTCAGGGAGCAAATTTTGGCTGTAGGCACCTACAGATGCTGCGTGATAAATAAAGTCTCTCAACTGCATATTTAAACAAAGCATTAAAGCCTTCACACTTCCTGTTGGAGAAGTATTTTATTCCTTCCCCTTTATTTATCCAGCGTGGCAGCAAGAGCAGGAATAAATTTCATCAGCTCCTCACTGCCTCACCGCCGGCGGAGACACACGGGAACGAGATGAAACATTGTTCAAATAAAATGTAAATTTAACTGGCACGCCTTGTCCAGCCAAACGCTGCGGGACTCGGCGCGGAGAGCGGGACGGGGTGGGCAGGGATGGGGCAGCACTAAATGAGCTCGTGGGGTATCAGATTTGGGGTCAGCTCCGTCCCCGTGTCCGTGCTGGGGCAGAAACAGCCGTTCCCTGGGCAGGTTTGGTTTATCCTGGAGCTGTGCCTCGGTTTTGCTGCTCTCGGCCTTTAAAAAGGTGAGAGTTCCCAGCGGGGCTGTTTGGGAGCGCTCTGTGCTGTCCCATCTTGGCCTTTCCTCAGCCTGTGGCTTGCAGAGGTTTGTTTCTGTTCCAGTTCCCCACAGGTACAAATATTCTGTGGGTAACAATCCTTTGGTCACCTCTGGTGGCTCGCAGCCGCTCCTCAGAGGTTTGTCTGTGTTCCAGTTCCCCACAGGTACAAATATTCTGTGGGTAACAATCCTTTGGTCACCTCTGGTGGCTCGCAGCTGCTCCTCAGAGGTTTGTCTGTGTTCCAGTTCCCCACAGGTACAAATATTATTTGGGTAACAATCCTTTGGTCACCTCTGGTGGCTCGCAGCTGCTCCTCAGAGGTTTGTTTCTGTTCCAACTCCCCACAGGTACAAATATTATTTGGGTAACAATCCTTTGGTCACCTCTGGTGGTTCACAGGTGGCACAGGATCAGGGCTGGGGTGTGCTCAGCGTGACCTCCTTGCTCTGCAGGAAGCCCCGGCCCTGCTGCTGATGCAGGAAGGGCAGCTCTGTGCCCAGGTTGTGCTTTCTGGCCAGAGGAACTCGCTGTGTTCTCAGGAAAAACATTCCCCCGCCTGCAGCGTAATGAGAGGTTCGATTGCCTTGCCTTGGAAACAGAGACGGGGCTCCCCTGAGCTCCGGGGGGAAAATCCACGGGGATTGGCATCACCTGAGCTGCTCGGGTGGCACTGGGCAGGTGAGGGGCAGTGCCCCGCCTGCAGAGCAGTGCCGGAGCCGTCCCAGACCCAGGAAAATCGCAGCCATTGGGAATTTGATTTGCAGTTCCTGCTCTACCTTCATTTGTGCCCGTCTGTCTCGCAGCGGAGCTGGGAACTCAGCTCGGAGCCACCACGAGACCTTCCCTGAGCCACCCTCCTGGTTAATTAAAAGATATTCTCCCCTCTAGCTCCCAGCCCCAATCCCATTTACCAGGCTTTCTCATGGGCAAAGAAAGGCTGAAATTCAAGCTGCAAGGGCTAAATAGATCCACATTGTGCTGCGGAAAAAGAAATAACCCAGCCCACATCCCAATTCAGTTGGCTGCTTAAAACGCTGCCTCGCTTATTGCCATTGTTAGGAAACCTCATAAATCACGGGATTACTTTCTCAGGGTCTGTCCTAGGAGGGTGGAGAGGTTCAGGCAGCGCAGGGAATCGGGATGTTGGCTCAGCACACGTTCACGTCAGTGGCCAGCAGCAAATCCCCTCAGCCCCAGAGAGCCCCAAACCTGAGCCTTGCACGCCGGGGATTTGCTCAGGCCGAGGGCTTGGTGGAGACGGAGGAGTGGGGAGCCTCCAAAGCGTTTTAGGGGAGCTTGCAAGGTTCTGCTGCTTCGTGTCCTGTATTTTGTGGGGCTGAGGAGGCTTTGCAGTCACCCAGATCTCGTGATGCTTCTGAAATTTGGGCACATTGCATTATTCTGACTTCTATTTCCTAAAGGATGTCCCTCAGCCTTTTAGCATCCCAAGGGCTGCCAGACCCTTGAAACTGAAGTGGAAAAGATTTCAGGGTCTCTGTTGTACTTCCAAAATCCCTGTGATTGAGGAGCTCCCCCTAACAACTGTCCAGGTGCCTAAAGGAGCTGGGGGTTTTCGTTCCAGCCCAGTTCATGCCCGTGTTAGAGGGGATATTTTGATAAACAGCTGATGGGATAAAACTGGAAAGGGATGTATCCCCTCTAGGATAAATTGTGAAGCCCTTCCTGTAAAAATCTCATTCTTTACGAAATCCAGGAGCTTCTTTGTCAGATCATTGCTGTTGGTTCAATCTGTAGGATTCTGCAGGCACTGAGTCTGACCCAATATCCCCATTTTTTACAGGAATGAGCTGGGTTAAGCTCAGCCTGCCCTTTCCCAGCAGTGAGACAGGACTGTCAGGGCAGGTTTCTCCCGGAGACACCGGCGTGGCAGTGGGAGAGCTCTTCCCAGCCCTCCCTGACCTGGAGCGAGGCTGGGGCGAGTTTTTAATCCCTTTCTCTCGGTTTTCCTCTCGCTGGAGGCTCTGAGGGTGGAAAGGGCTCTGTGTGCAGTGCTGACCCCATGGAACCCTGCTCCAAATGGGCTGGAAATGAATCCAGCATGGATCCAACACTTCCCTCCCAGCCAGAGCAGCCCCAGCTGACAGCAGCCCAGCACCTGGTCCTAAATTTAGCTCGAGAGCTGCCACACTCTTCAAGTCAAACTGGGACAACCCTGAGCCGGGGCGAGCAGAGAGGAGCAGTTCAGAGATAAAATATTCCAGGTCTTTCTCATTACAATTCTCCTCATGCGAGATTATCTTTGATTTTTTTTTTTCCATAGCTCCTCCACCCTGGCAGCCAGAGGCTTTGTTTAAAACACATCCATCATTATCACTGTAATGTATTATTATTATTATTATAACTTATTCATTCATATAGCATTTTTCCTCACAACAACCCGGGAATCAAAGTGGTTTACACTCTCGCTGTCTGCAAGCAATCTGAAAGGAGGAATTAAGGGGAGGGCTGGGGGTGTTAAAAATACCTAAATAAATCTGTGAAACCGGCTTCAGGTTCACAGGGAAAACTCCAGGTCTAAGCAGAAAGGCAGGAAAAAATAATGGTGAGGAGCTGGGGGTAGCTGGGAAAGAAACGTTGATGTGTAAGGAGATATGAAAGGGAATTTAGAAGAGACTTTGCCTGGTCTGTGCCTGGGAGGTGCTCTCCAGGTAGCTGCGTGTGCCACACAATAGCTCAGCTCTGAAGCAGCAACCCAGAGCCTGCTGCAGCACGGGGACATCTGGGAGTTCAGGTAGAGATTTTTGGCATAATTAATAAGGATGGAGGCTGATGTGGAATTCCAGTGGTACTCACATTTTAGGTCCTGCAGGTCTGGGGTTTTTTCACAGCTGTGTTAAAGAAATCCCACCCAAAAACCAGAAGAAAACAACCCCAAAACAGACACAAAAGATGTGAAGAAGGGACCTAGTTCTGTGTGGGGTCAGCTGTGAGAGAGGGGAGGTGAAACCGAAATGAAACCCTAATTCTGCCTTTTCCAAAGATTAAAACCACCTCACATCTGCATCGCTCCACCCAAAACCAGCAAAAGACCCAAAAAAGCTCGTGTGACATCTCGATTTTAGAGCTTCCAGACTGGAGAACCCTGCAGCCTTCAATAATTCATCGTTTTCTCCTCCCGATTTCCTCCCCTGCTCCGAACGTGCCCCGCGCGTTTCTTGCTCAAGGTTTAGCTCAAGGTGATTCTGTTTGTGCAGCTTTCCCGTGCAGCCTCTTCCCTTTTTAATTTTAATGCAGCAGTTTGAGTTTGTCTCCTGCAAACCTCGCTGTCTGCCTTGTGGAGTAGCAGGAAGGCAGGAAAAGATATGACTAAGGAAGATTATGATATCATTCTGGTTAAGTGCAAATGCATTTTAAAAAATGCTTTGGCTCCTTACCAAGAGGAAGTGACAGATGATCTCTGGCAATTTTATTAATGCATCTTTTCTGTGTTGTTCTGCATATCCCCATTATTTTCTAGAAGCAGACAAGGACCAGCATTCATTTTCTAAATCTTTGCTGTCTTCTCTCCAAAAAAACCCCCTTGTGTAGATTTGGAAAACTCCATCCCAGGTCCGAATTTTTTTTTTTTTATTTCTTTTATGTCTAGATGTGAAATCCTTATTTGAATATCTGCCCAGTGGTGATTTTATACCGTCATTTGCATAGTTCAGCTTCCTCCTGACTCCTCGGCGAGATTTCAATCTAACAGCCACCAGCCCAGCGTGCATTAACAGGCCTGGGAGTTCACCTGGGTGTCTCCAGAGAGCTGCCACGTTCCCAACTGGAAAATGAGGAAAAGAGGCACAGTGGCCAAGAATTTCCTGGACAACTTCCTAAGCGATGCTGACAGCCAAGGAGTCACCGCCACCCCTCTGATGTCACCCCCGAGGTGACCAGGAGTGGCTGCTCTGTCACATCTCTTTCTTTGGGTACTTTCTTGCTCCAAACCAAGAGTTTTATCCTTCTTTTTCTGCCCTGACTTCCTTCCATCACAAGTCCAGCACCTTTTCCTGTGGGATATTTAATTCCAGCATGAAAGGTGTGGCTGTAAAAGCAGCTGTCCATCTGTCCAGTGGTGCAGCCTGAGCCCGAGCGTCCCGCTCCGAAGGCCACGTGGTGTTTTTGCCACAGGAGCAGACAAGGGGCTAATGACAGCACCAGGGAAACGCTGGGAGAGAGAGAGACGAGTCAAACACAAAATATTCAATTCATTTAATATTCCTGATGAATAGGCAAATTACTCTAATCACATTAGTTATTCTATTCATTTATTAGCTAAGAGTGATTAGCAGTGAATAGCTGTAAGAGGATCTTCCAGGTGCAAAAATTAGGCGTCTATAGTTTTCGTGATGTTTATTTTCAGCGGAGGATAATTGTCTCCTTAGCTCCTCGCAGACACACACACACACTGCCACACGCACATCCACTCCCTTTTGTCCACGGGAAAGGTAGGGGAAAAACCCCTCACAGGTGTGCAGAGATAAGGCCAATTCCCCGCAGAATTTAATAGGATTTATTTCAAAACAGTCGGGAAGAGATTTCTCCAAGATTACGCCGAGTTAATGCGGTGGGATTTGGATGGCGGTTCCCACGGAGCGCCGGGATAAAGCCGCTCTAAGCACCGGGCTCTGCTCCCTTCATGCTTGATTTGATTGTGCTGGAGAGCGGGAGCTCGGCTGGGTCTGCGGCACAAACGGGACCCAGCTCCTCGTGTGACAGCGGCGCTGCCACCCCGCCGCGGTGGCTGCACTCGCCAGGCCCCAAAATCCCGCTTGTGTTGTTCCTCTGGGATAAAATGGGATAAATACAGAATCAGAGACTGGGCTGGGCTGGGAGAGATGGAAAAGTCCATCTGATTCCACTCTCTGCCCCTTCCACGTCCCAGGGTGCTCCAGCCTGGCCTGGGACACTCCAGGGATCCAGGAGCAGCCACAGCTTCTCCAGGCCTCACCTCCCTCACAGGCAGGAACTCCTTCCCAATACCCCACCTGACCCTGCGGTGATGAATTTACAAATAACACACAAATCTGTAACTTTTCTTTTGTTGGCGCGCACGGATGACTCCAAAACGTGAGGAAGAGAAACCAAACTGACTGGAATTCTGCTTGGGATCATTTATAGGATTCCCAAGGAAAAGTCATCTGGGTGGTTGCCCAGCTCTTCCTGGGGTGAGAAATTAAGGACCGGCAGACACATCCAATCAGGGACAGGGAATGGGACAGGGGATTGAATCCCAGAATCCCCGAGTGGTTTGGGCTGGAAGGGACTTTAACGATGATCCAGTTCCATGGGCAGGGACACCTCCCACAGTCCCAGGCTGCTCCAAACCCCGTCCAGCCTGGCCTTGGGCACTGCCAGGGCTGGAGCAGCCGCAGCTTCGCTGGGGAGGTGTGAGAGGAGGTGAAAGGGAATTTCTGCATCCTTAAACTTCACCTCTCGTGCTGCCTCACCCCTCCCATCCCAGCTGGCGGCGAGATGGATCCCACCAGGGCTCTGCTCCGGGCTGTCCGCAGGACAGGGAGCCAGGATTGCAAGGCAGGCACTTCCCTGATTTCCCCGGGTAGGAAATCCATGGGCAGCAGCGTTCGGAGAGCAAATTGACAGCGGTATTTACTCCTCGCTCGCACACGGCGCTGCCGGGGTGCCTTAATTCAATGTTCTCAGGCGCTTTCAGGATGTTATGCTAAGCAAAGGCTGAGCTGTCATTACATTTTTATGAAGTCAATGCAGTTTCTAACAGCTCAGAAAAAAGAATTTACAAGAATTGATCAAATATCTCATTTTTTCTAAGGGAATCTGCTCCTCTGGATTTCCCTGAGCTGTCAGCTCGCATTGATATGATCTGATTGATGCTGTTTGCCACATTAAGAAACGTTGGGAGCTAATCTGCTTTAATCCCATTCTCTGTTTTTAATATAATACTCTTGAAGGTAACTGAAGGTTATTACTTATTTTAAATAGCTTAAATATTTGTGTCAAAACATTGTCCTCAAAGGTTCAAATCCAGCCTTTGCCACACACGGCTTGAGGGAGGAGGGGAAACTAAAAAAAAAAAAAAAAAAGAAAACCCCCAAACCACCAATGTTGAGACCATTTGGAATGATCTAATCCATGCTTCAAATCCCTTTGTTCTCCTGTTCCCTTGCAGCGTTGGAGAGTTGGAGCTGAATGCCATTTATTGGATGGTTGGAGGGGGTGCTGGCTGCTAAGGAGTTTCTGCATTTTTCCAGCTCCCAGTTTGCTCCCAGTTTGGAGGAAAGCTGCCCTATCACAGGGAATTTTCTCATGGAAAACGCTGAGAATCCACAGGGAAAATGGTGTATTCATTGCTAGGGGAGAAAGCTGTGTTTTTCCAGGACTTTCAGACCAGTATTTGGGGGGATGGATAAAAAAAAAAAATAAAAGAAGTCCTGGGGTAATGAGAGTTGTGCATTATCTTAGAGGAATCATTTATCTCCACGCCAGTTGTTTAGCTGTGTTTGCCAAGCTTGAAAATTTAGATTTATTGGTGCCAACACCAGGAATGGAAGCATTTAATGGGCTTGTGCTCTGTGGAGGTGACAGGGAAAAGCAAAAGAAAGTCGGGAGGTGGCTGGGATTGTGCACCCACGGCTTTTTTGGGGTTGGTTTCTTAGGAATAAATTCAGATTGCTGAAAGAAATGCTGATTTTTAGGAAGGTGGGTGTATGATGTCGGACACGGTGTGGACAAAACGGATTAAACCGCAGCGTTTCACTGATGTCAGGGCTGAAATCGCTGACATTTAAGTTGAACCTTTCCGTTTGCTGTGGTCACTCAGCATCTGCGGTGCCAGGACGAGGCTCCTGTCCCCTTTCCGAGGGTTCTGCCGGGGTCCCCCGGAGCAGCCCCACGTTTGCTGGTGCTCGCGTTGCGCCGGGGCTGCTGTTGTTTACCCCACACGCTCAGGCAGGGCTCGCAGTGCCTTCGCGGGAGCAGATGTGAAGCACAATCTTGGACGCCTTCCCAGCCCTCGCTCCGAGCGGCCAAGTGCTCAGTATTTCCTGCACGAAGCCAGTCTAGTCTGACACAATGCCAGCTGCACGGAACGCGCTCTCCCGGTGAATGCTCGCTGTCTGGGTGGCTCGGGGCTCACAAAACCACCCTTCCCACCTTTTTACCCCGTTCCCACCCCGTTTCCTTCGCCAACCTCCACAGGGAGCATCCCCGAGCAGCTCCGTGGGGTGAAACGAGGGTTTTGTGTCCAAAACCTCCCCCTGCACCTGCTGCTGCTGCTGCTGCACATCTTGGAGCAGCTGTCACCGGACCTGCGGTGACCCAGCACAGCCCTGGCTGTGGCTTTTCGGGCCGAGCTGTCCCTGTGGTCCAAAAAAAAAAAAAAAAAATTTAAAAAAAAAAAAAAAAAAAAGGGGATTTTTCACCTGCTTTCGATTAAGTCTTCAGCTTCGGAGAGAACAGCTCCACGTGCACTCATGGTTTATGTAGCTCAAGCGAAGTGGTGAGCGCCGAGTCCCTCCCTGCCAAGTTTTCCCCTCGCCGTAGCGCAGAGTCCACTTAAGAGCTACAATCTGGTTGCTTCATTTGCTTTCAAATTCGCTTCCCATTTGTTCCTCCAAGACATTTGGGTAAGTGGCAGCATCTGTCTTGTGTTTGTGTTATTCACGCTGAATTTCCAAATGGACGTTTCGAATGGGCGCAAGATGCTGCTCTGGCTGGGAAATCAGACTTCTCCAGGCGGTGCTCGACTCAGAGAGGCTGGGGTTGGATGTGGGGCTGGCTGGAGCAGCCCTGGAGCCTGACAAGGAGTGGTTTCCCCTCTGAATGTCCATCTGAGGTTGCAGGGGGGTCACGGCCAGGGCGGTGCTGCTGGAAGGGTCACCCTGGGCAAGGTCACCTGTGCGGCCACCGCAGGGGGCTCAACCCCGCCGGCTTGGCCAGGTCGCAGCCCCGGCTGAGCCGCATTCCGCCGGCCCAGGGGCCCTCTAGTGGCATTCCCGGCTGGATCTGCTCCGCCTGGCTCCTCCCTGGGTGGGCAGTGTCCCTGCAGCCCTGACCTGTCACCAGCCGGCCCCAGAGCAGGGCGCCCATCGCTGTCCGCACCCTCCCCCGGCACCTTTCAGCAGAGCCAGAGCCCAAACCGGGCTGTGAAAAACGCTGGAACCACCATGTCTGGCTCATTCACTTTGTAATTTCTACAATTTTCCTTTATCTCCCTTTTTTTCCATTCATCTCCCATTTTTTCTATTCCTCAGCTTTTTTCCATCGTGCCTTCCCCCAGTTTCCAGGCCCACTTTTCAGTCTGTTTGTAAATAAATCTCCCTTCATCCGTCCCCTTTCCCCTTAATCAATTTTTGGAGGTGTCAGAGAAACGGTTCAGATGCTCCCAGCAGCAAACAGAAGCTTTAAGTTGTTCCCTGATGGTTCTACTTCCTTATCCCTTTCATTTACAGTGGGGGGGAGACACAGATAATTGCAGATCCCGTACATCTCAAACTGTTTGTGGTGATAGTTGCAATTATCCAAAATAATTGGCAGAAAGATCTGTGGACTTAATGTGCCGGGCTAAATTAATACTCTTTATTGCTAGAATTTTAACAGCCTGTGTTTGTGCCGGTGCCCGTGCTGGATCTCCTAAAATGGGCTAAATTGGCCACGCTGGCCATAAGGAGGCACGAAAAGGTTTCTGGTGTCGTTTTAGATGGGAATTTATCCGAGCAGCTATTAGGGAGGACAGGGAGGAGTATCACTTGCACCCACAGGAATCTGTTTTCTTCTCGAGTCGTCCCTCAAGGAGTTGAAAAAGAGGGGAATTTTCATGTGCAGAGCCAGGCCCAGGTTGCCCAGCCTGAGCTCGCAGGGAGCCAATCCTCCCTCATCAGTGTTTGTGCTCCAGGCCGCAAGCGAAACCTTCCTCGGGGTGGGGGATATGGAACAGCAGCAGCTCATTTCTGGGAGCTTGAGTGAGAGGAAAACATCTGGAATTCCTGGGCAGGGCATTCCCCTTCCCTGGAGGGGCAGAGCTGTCCCCAGTGAGTGCGGAATGTTCCCTTGGGGAATTCTGAGACACTGAATTCGGGATCAGAGTCAGCCGGGGTTAGATGCTTGTGAAAATCTGAGTTCTGAGGGGTGTGCCTGGGCACTCCTTGGATGGAGCCAGACAGAACCTCCGGGAAACGGAGCTGGGAAGGGGCTGGGGGTGCAGACGGGGCTGGGGGCACAGACAGACAGAGCTGGGGGTACAGACAGACAGACGGGGCTGGGGGTGCAGACAGACAGGGCTGAGGGTACAGACAGGGCTGGGGATGCAGATGAGGCTGGGGGTACAGACAGACAGACAGACAGGGCTGGAATTACAGTCAAGGGCTGGGGGCACAGACAGACAGGTCTGGGGGTACAGATGGGGCTGGGGACGCAGACAGGGCTGGGGACACAGACAGNGGCTGGGGTACAGACAGACAGGGCTGGGGACGCAGACAGACAGACAGGGCTGGGGTACAGACAGACAGACAGGGCTGGGGGTATAGACAGACAGGGCTGGGGATGCAGACAGGGCTGGGGACACAGACAGACAGACAGGGCTGGGGTACAGACAGGGCTGGTGCTTCGCCCACGGCCATGCAGGCGGCTCAGGAAGCAGAGCCAGGCTCGGCTCTTGCCAGGAGCCCTCGCTCCCGCAGCAGCCAGCCAGACTGTGGGGAGAAAGACATTGGGAGGGCAGGGCTGACAGAGACTGACAGGAGCTTAGCACCCTGCTGGATGCAGCCCTGGAGAGGGGCGATGAAAGACAAACTCCTCGGCGCCGCGGCGGCAGCGCCCGCCCCGGTGCAGCCCTTTGTCTGCGAGATGCCAGGGAAGGCTGTGCCAAGGTGCTTTTCCCTGACCATCTGCCTCGCCAGCCCACATGCCAGGCTTGATGCAATCCAAGGGCTGAGAGCGCACGGGCCTGCTGGTTTATGAAGGATCCGTTTCGCAATTAAAACAAATATTTAGGATTTCTTCTAAAGGAAGGGGCCAAGTCCTCGCGAGGGGAGTCTGGCGGGTCTGAGCAGGGCGAGGAGGCTTCCCTTGCTCTTGAATTGTGCTGAGATTCCGCTCCAGAGGTCGTCTGTGTCATTTAAATATCATCCTGGACTTAAACAAAAAGAGCTCTAGACACTGAAACTGCAGATTGAGAGGGCACGGGCTGGGTGGAAGGCACATCCCCTCCCTCCTGCCTGCTTGGCTCTCCCGGGACAGGCCAGGCGGGAAAGGTGGAGGTCACCCGGTTATCAAGGATGCTGATTTTGGCTTCACTGCTCCTTTACAACGTCCCACAGGGGCACCTGGGGCAAAACTCCCTCCTGGCTCAGCCTGGGCCACTTTCCTGAGCTTCCAGGGGCAGGATTTCTTGCAACAAGGCTCGATGTTTCCTGAGCTTCCTCCTGGAGCTCCCACCATGTTAAACAAATGCATATGCTTCCTGCAGATCCTTGGCAGCGCTCGGAGTCAATCCTACATGGAAATGAGGAGGTCTGGCATGCCACTGTGCAATCCAATGGTCTCACACCCCGACAGAGCTCAGCTGCAGGTCATATGTTCCCCTCTGAACCATATTTTCTGATGAAAACCTTTTTTGGCTGCAGCCTCGGAACCAGCTTGAGTCAAGTCAACGAGGCAGAGGAAGTGCCTTGGCCAGGATGAAATGACAAGCTGGGAGCAGAGCTGGGGTCTCTTGGCTCTCCTGGTTCTTTGTGGCTGTGGTTGAAGAGCACAGGGGGAACTCAAACCCATCCCTGCACACCTTAGACCTGTCTGAGGGGCAGAGAGAAGGAAAAAAATGGATTTCTCTGTGCAGGGATAATCCTTGGGCTGGTGGAAACACCTCCAGGGTGTCAGACATCCCCCATCCTGTACCAGAGACTGGTGTTAGGTGCTGCCCACTCCCAGGTTTTAAGCTGTGCCATAAAAAGGAGTGTGGGACCTCTTTTTTTTCTTTCCCCTGCTGGCGGGGTTCTGGCCGTCACCGCCCGTGGATGGATTCTAGACACACATTCCTTTGTTTAGGAAGACCCTGGACTGTGTTGACACAGCAGCATGTGGCACTGGAAAAGGAAATAGAAAAGGCTTTTGAACACAAACGGGGCAGTGCCGGAGGAATGCGGGGTGTGCGGGCCTTTGGGGGAGAGAGGGGATCCAAAATCACGGAAAACTTTTCAGTCAGAGCTGAAAATTCAGATTTTCACCCTCGCTTTTTCCATTTGTGGGATTCACCAGAACAGGTTCAGTACCAGTGCCGTGGGCAGATCCAGCAGGACGCTCTGGGGATGCTGTGGGGATGAGGAAACCCTGAGGGAGCTCCCTGGGTTCTTCCCTCGTTCCTCACGTTGTGGTGCAGCAACTCCCACTGCCCACGCCTCGGTTTCTCCTCTGGGAATATCAATGCTCATTGGTAAAATGCTTTCAGGGCTTGCCCATGAATTTTTAAAACACGACAGAACTGCCAAAAAAGGAAAAAAAAAACCCAAAAAACAAAAAGAAATAATCTGCTGTTTGGTTCCAAGTCAATAATTTGCCACCCTCCAAGGACCATGTCCTCAATCAAAACACATCTGTCACAGCCAACGAGGCCCCATCAGCTTGGAGCACCTGTGTCAGGAGTTATTCCAAGCTGTTCCGCGGATTTCTGTCCCCAGGTTGTTTCCTGGTGGATATTCCATGAAATATTCCCCTTGAATGCCTTGAACATGCAGGGATCTTCCCTGGGATTCCCAGGCGTGGATTTAATTCCTCATCTCGCTGCAACTCTCCGTGGGGCTGTGCTGGCTTTCCCCAGTGGAAGGGGGGACATTTTATATCCTCTGAAAAGTCTTTTTAGAAAAACAGGGAGTAGAAGAGCCTTCCAGGGCGTGAGATTTGGGTTTAATCTCTCTGTGCCTCAGATAAAGGGGGATAACTGATATTTTCCGTGTGAATTTGCTGGTTTAGGTTATAAGAACTTTCAGGACAGGCATTTAGGGCCTCCCCTGACCTTGTGGGGTGCCTGGCAGGGCTGCACCCCCTTCCAGCCCAGGTGGGATGGCAGCACAGGGAGCAGAATTCAGCCCCAACTCCCTCTCTCTGCGCTCGGCCTCCCCGCTCGGATTTGTTTATCTCTCGGGGGCCTTTCTGTTTTCAATTCCATTGTTCTTCACCTGGGAATTTCAGGGGCTATTATTTAATTTCCTTCCAGCTCGCAGCCCTTCCCCCTGTGCCTCCCAGGTCTCCAGGGCCAGCCCCGGCCCCTCTGTGGAGGGAGTTTTTACTTTGCCGCCCCTCGGCGCGAGTCCGTTTTCCTTGGCTCCCGCAGCATCTCCTCTTGTCAAGGCATTATCCAGTGGGGAGCCTGATTATTTAGATTCCTTCAGCTTCCCCTTTTAATATATCTCCTCTGCGTGTCCCGCAGCCTGACCCCTGCCAAAGGACCTGCCACGAGGGTTGTTTCTCCCAGTCTGGAGCCCTCCCCCAGCTTCCCTTTCATCTGTGTTTTCTGAGAGCTCTGCACTTCGGGCAGCAAAGTCAGAGCAGGGTCTGGGGCCTCTGGGTCCGGCGCTGGATCCCTCCCCCATCACCTGAGAAAAGGCAAAAACCACGGCCAGGGCCAGCCTCGGAGGGGGTGGGGAGCGGCTGAGCCTGCCAAGGGAAAGGAAACCATTTAATCCCTTTTTTTTCGGAATTTGCAGCATGGCTCCCAGCGGAGTGCAGGCGCTCTGGGGCAGATCCTGCGCCATGCCCTGCAGGGAGCTTTTAGGGCAGAACACATGGGAGAAGTGAGCAGATCCCTCAAAATCAGGAAGGAGAGAGCGTTGATGCCAGGCTGCCAGCGTGCCCAGTGGAACCAGTTTGGAGCCCTCCATGGGGACTTAGGGGCCTCTCTCCAGGTTCAACACGAGGGAGGGGTGCTGGCTGCTGTGATTTGAGTCCCTTTGACACCTGGATCGGAACTGTGACACAGTTCCTTCAGGTCTAAAACCCCCCTGAGAGGAACCTCACCCCTGGAAGCTCCCTGGGTGCTCCCAGGTGAGAATTGTTCTTCCTCTGGCCAGACCCTGTGCTTCAGAGTGCAGTGGAGGAAAACAAAATCCCACCAGCTCATGTGCTGGGGGAAAGAGGAAAACATTTTCTGACTCAGGGTTTGCACTGTGGAATTCGTGGAGTTGCCTCCATCCTCACTCATCTCCTGTTCCTTTGCGTCACTGGGAGCCCTCAGGCAGAAAGAATCAGCAAAGGAAGGGCAGCAGGGAAGAGAAGAGGGGCTGAAGCCTCCCCTGGTGTGAAAGGAACACTGAATCCCTGGTTTGGAGAGGTTTCTGTTGTGTCCTGGCCCGGTGAAGGGCCCAGCAGTGATTCCTGTCCCAGGCACAGAGCACAGATTAACTCCGAGCTCACAACTCCGTGTTTTCCTTGGCGTGGTGAGCCAGGAGAGCTTCCATAGCACTCACATCACACATGGCACGGGCAGAGGGACAGAGAGTGAACAAAACTGAGATCAAACATCCGGGAAACGCAGCCCAGGGCTCCCAGGGCTGAGAGCGGCTCGTCTGCTCCCTGGATCAGGACACAGGGAATGGCTTCCCACTGCCACAGGGCAGCGATGGATGGGATATTGGGAAGAATTTCTGGCTGGAAGGGTGCTGAGGCCCTGGACAGGGTGCCCAGAGAAGCTGTGGTTGCCCCTGGATCCCTGGCAGTGCCCAAGGCCAGGCTGGACAGGGCTGGGAGCCCCCTGGGAGAGTGGGAGGTGTCCCTGCCATGGAAATGGGGTTGGAACTGAATGACCTTTAACGTCCTTTCCAACCCAAAGCATTCAGGGTTTCTATGCCCAGTTCAGACTCCTGCAGTAGCTGTGAAGCTCTGGTTTGCTGCTGTAATCAATAAAGAGATAAAACCTGACAGAAAAGTCAGTTTGAAGCGAAACTTGTGCTTTGGGCCTTCGGGAGAACCGTTTTGTCCCTGCAGTGGGGGGTATCTTAGGGATTGCAGGGCTCTGCCGTGGGTTCAGCTGCAGATCCCGGAGGGAAATTGGCTCTTCCTCGGTGCATGGTCCTTCCTGACATTTTCAGCAGGATGGGATTTGGATGAGGATCTCTTTTCTCTGTCCCAGTGTTTGGGTCTGGCTCAGTCCCTCAGGAAGCAGCGAGAGATGCAGACCTGGCCAGCTTCACAGGACCCGCAGTGACACCAGGCCCGAGTGTCCCCAGGGAGAAAGGTGGGTCTGCTTCAGAAACACCAAAGTTTCTGCTGGGAAAATGGACTAAAAAATACCCTTGTCACTCTTTAATTGTTCTTAAACCATGAGGGATGTGTGTGTCAAAAAACAAATTTGAGGAGAAACATAACCTTTAGTAGTCCTTAGCAAAGTCAAAGTATTTTTTGAGCCTCCTTTGTTTAATCCCGACACTGTGATTTATTCCCCGCTCACACATCCACCATCCCCCTCCACACACACACACACACGTCCACCAGGGCAACTGCTCCAAACTTTATTGGAAAAATATAAAACGGCTTTGCATTCTTACCTTTATTTCGAGACCTCCTACAAGAAACAGGAAGGGTAAACATGAAAGATCTGTTTCCTTTAAATGGTGAGTGTGGGGGAGTTTTCCTGTAGTGAAAGGACTGTTTTGAAAAGCCCTAAATGCTTTGGAATTGAGTCCGTGGAAGCAATGTACACACGGTTTGAATTTACAGTTCTGGGTCTCCTATCCCCCTCCATATGAATCCTATAAGTCAGACGTGTTGCTACAGTGATTCCCACCGGGAAAGTCTGGACCTAGACTAGGAACAGCTGTAGATCTACAATCCACCAAAGTCGGCTCCTGAAACAGATATGAATTATTGGTTCAGTCAGATAAATATGGCTTTGCCTTTCCCCCACAGGCAACCACATATGGCACTTGGAAAGAATTAAAACCTTTACCCTTGGCCAGGTCTGGTTAAATAATGGCTCTTTCTTATACTTTCCCCCTCTCCCTCCATTTCCTCTCATTCATTCTCCTTTTCATTTTCCTTTCATGATCTTTCTGGCACCGGCATCCGAAATGTCACCTCCTCAAAGTGACCCCGAATTTTCCAGTGTCACCTACGAGGCAGCCGGGTGGGAAAACACGGGGGCTGTTATTCAGCGGGGCCGGGGCTCTGAAAGGAGGAACAAAACCACCTTTCTGCTGCTCAGCATGGCCGTGCCGAGTCCAGGAAAGCCTCGGAGGCTGCCGCTCCGTTGTCAGCTGGGCTCGGGCCCGAATTCACCCCGCACCCCGTAGCGTGTGTGCAGGAGGGTGCTGTGCCCCGTTTTTGGGGTCATCTCCTCTGCCAGAGTGATTTTTGTGTGCTGCAGCTTGTGTTAAACAGCTCTGGCCATGAGGAACACTGATCTGAGGACAAGGCATGGTGGATGAAGGATGTGAGGGTTCCTCTTGTCTCTGTTCCCAGCTCCCTGTGCTGCTTTGTCCCTCCAAACCAGCGCACACAGGTGCAGAGCATCACCCCAGCAGCCCCAGAGCCCTTAAACGCTCTCACCTGCAGCTCCTGAGCTCCCTGATCACCCCTCCCTCCTCTCTCTGCTCCTCTTTGCTCCCCTCAGTCACTCTGCACCCTCACCCGCTGCCCTCCAGCCATGCCCTCCACCAGCTCCAGCACCGTTCCCTTCCTCCTCAGGCGGCTTCACGGGCTTTAAAAAATCTGGAATTAAGAAACCTGTAAGTTGCTGCTTTATCTCATTATCTCCTGTTTTGCATTTTAATGTGCCTGCTCTAAAAAAGCCCTCATTGATATTCCGGTTTGGCATGTGTTTGTTTGTGTCTCTTGGGAAAATTGGCTACAGATATTACTAAGTCAAAAACACACACAGGAGAGTTTGCTGCATATTTTCCTTTCCTTTTTTTTTTTTTTTTTCCCTTTCTTTGAAAGAAGATGGTATTTTCTTCACTTTCCTGAACAGCAAGAGAGTGGGGACGGTGGGATTGTGAGGCAGCTTGGGATGTGGGATATAAACCATGGATCTTGGAGTCTCCAGCTCTGTGACTGGGGCTCCACTCTGCAAAAAGGACCCGGCTTTGAAATGTCAGTGTGCCTGGAACCTTCCTACAGCTTCCCAAACTCTTCCCAAACCCTCAGAGTCACAGGGATAGTGGCAGTGGACAAGCCTTGGGTATGAAAGGCCGCTGTTGAGCCAGAGGCGATCCCAAAGACCGGTGCTGACCCAGAGGTGTCCCAAAGGTCGGTGTTGTATTGACCCAGAGGTGTCCCAAAGGTCGGTGTTGACTCAGAGGGGTCGCACA